>JAANDH010001327.1:0-16092 GCA_011799765.1 Nymphaea thermarum | reverse complement strand
TATTTATATATACGTATATGAGAGTTTGTAAAATGATATGTTAAATCATAAAGAGAGAATGACAAAGAAAGATATTCATGTGCACACATACGTATATAACATGTATATACACATATGTCTTCATGAGTATTAAAATCAAGAAGTGAATTGAAATAGCCGACTTCATTTTTTATGTAGGCCGGAGGGGAACTTGGGCTCAAGCAAGAACCTAAGTTAAGTCTATAAGACCATATTAGAGGGGTTTCTTTTGAAAATGTTTTGAAAAATATGATTTGTACAAAAACATAGAATATTGTGTTTTGGTTACAAAAGAATATATTTCTTCCACCATTGGGTATGAAAAAAAATCTAGCAACACATCGAGGCACTCTTTAGGGTTCCTAATAGGGTGATTAAAAAGAAACTAGCGTAAAATGACATGCAAATGCATTTTAACATGTACATTTTAGTGATGGTTTTCCCCGGGTTGGACAAGTCCCAACCTTTAAAAATCAACATGAAAATAAAGAGTCCCCAAACCACACTCTCATTCCCACCATACATTCACATGTAAATGGAAAGCCAAATAACTATGCACGAATAATATATGGAGAATATTCAAGGAAGGAAAGAGAGAGAAATGATGATGGAAAGAGAAAGATTCAACTAGGAGGAGGACATGATGTAACTATGAAATGAAATATCATCTCATCTTTCCATGCTCCTGGTGCACTTGAGCATAACCTCTTGTCTCTAAAAAGAGATTGAGTGTTATCTCCTTTAGCCATGGGGAGAGAAAGAAGAGAGAAAAAAAGAAAAGGAGGAATGGAGTGAGGTTTTGGATTACATACCTCTAAATGAGAAAGACTTAGAGAAAATGAACACCTTAACTTGAAGATCTTCTTGAGTGAAGCTCCAAGATGATGCCTCCAAAGAGGTTGTAACCAGGGGCGGAGCCAGGATTTTCTTTCGGGGCGGGCGGGCCGACAGTCCAACCTCTAGCTCTAGATAGGGCCAAATTAAATCAAAACCCAAAAAATACATTACTCAATTAAAAAATTATTTTTTTTTCAATATAAATTTTTTTTTTCCATTCGCCAGGGTGGGGCCATGGCCTAGGCCAGCCCCCCATCCCTCCGCCACTGGTTGTAACTTGCTCCAAGTTGAAGAAGAAGAAGAATGGAAAAAGAAAGAGGGAGAGAGAGAGAGATCAAAAGAAACCCTAAGTCTTCAAGTGAGAATACTCTAGGGTTTCTCCCAAGGGCCTCTCTTGCCCAAGAGGGGGGATATGTGGGGTATTTATAGAGGATTTTGGAGCCAAAACTCAAAATTTGAATTTTTTTGAATTCCCCCCCCTTTCCATCCGAATTTCACATAATTTTGAATTATTTTAAAAAAGAAATGGTTTGAAAATGGGTATGAATGACTATTAGGCTTATAAAGATATTTTTTTAAAAAAATGGGTTGGATCTTTGTGCACTCAAAAGACCAAAATCACCCTCTAAAAGAAGGTTTTTTGTCAAAAGGAGGAGCAAATGAGTCTTACCTAAAAAGACTAAAATCACCCTCTAAAAGGAAGTTTTTTGTCAAAAGGAAGGGCAAATGAGTCGTATCCAAAAAGACTAAAATCACCCTCTAAAAGGAGGTTTTTGGTCAAAAGGATGGGCAAATGAGTTTTGTCCAAAAAGACTAAAATCACCATCTAAAAGGAGATTTTTGGTCAAAAGGATGGGCAAATGAGTCATGCCCAAAAAGACTAAAATCACCCTCTAAAAGGATGTTTTTGGTCAAAAGGAGGGGCAAATGAGTCTTGCTCTATTTTGGATCTAATTTGAATTTGATAATTGGATTTTGAGTTTGAAATGTTAGATTTGGATCTAAACTTAGATCTTGGATCTAAACTTGGATTTAAAATTCATTTTAAAAATAATAGACCCAAAATTTTAATAACCCCGTTTTTTGAAAAATTTGGAGTGATAACAGATGCCCCTCTTTGTTACTAAGCCGGCATTGGCCGTGCTTAGTGACAAAGATAAACGCCACAAATTTTTCAAACAAAACATGTTGGAAGAAATGTTTCAGACTTAACCCCTTACTTGAATGGGTTATTTGAGCTTATATTGCAGGTTTAACCTCTTTCCTGCATGGGCCAATATTGAATTCAGGTTTAACCCCCCTGAAATGGGTTGCCTTGACTTGCATCGCAAGTTTATATCCTTACCTGTGTGGGTGGCGTTGGCTTGTAGTGCAGGTTTAACCCTCTTTACCTGCGTGGGTTGCTTTGGCATGCAGTGCAAGTTTAACCCCTTACCTGCGTGGGTTGCTTTGGCCTGCAGTGCAGGTTTAACCCCTTACCTGCGTGGGTTGCTTTGGCCTGCAGTGCAGGTTTAACCTCTTACCTGCGTGGGTTGCTCTTTTGTCCATAATTTCAGGTTTTACCCCTTTCCTGAATTGGTTGCTCTATAACAAGTGGCAATGCCGGGAAAGAACCCTCATCACCTCGAATGCCTTTATTGAAACGGAGGATGAGACTCTATTGCTCCAACATTAGTTGTGACAAAAAGTCTTCTTATCACTTCGAGTGCTTTTTGGTGAAATTTTTGTTTTCACCCAAGGCTGGATTTTGAACTTGTTAAAATTCCCCAAACTAACGTTTGGGTTGAGCTTGCTTCAAAAAGCCCCTAGCCAAACGGCCAAGTTGTGCTTGCTCCAGGAAATTCCCTTGTCTAGTGACATGGTTGAGCTAGCTTTAGAAAGCTCCGAGCCTAGCGGCCGGATTGCACTTGATCAAATCTTTAGCTTAACAGCTGAATTGATTTGATTGAGATATGATCCCTTTTCTATGGACAGTGATGATTGTTTATGAAAAATATTTGTCGCAAAACATTTTGAAAATATTTCGAAATAATAAAAATGCCTCAGTATTAGAAATTTACCATGATTGATAAATGAGAGAATGCTGGGTATAAGATAGCTAGTTGATGTCTTGGATTGAGATTGAGGCGAACAAAATAATGGAAATTGCCTCAATCAAATAAGGTATGAGCAAAATTATATAAAGGAAATTGATATAGTTTCTACTAACAAGAAAATGAGGGTGCAAGGTAGTGACATATATTTGAACTTTGGTATGCAAAAATTTTTGTTTTGTCTCTGAAGTGAAGAAATTGAGACAAAGCTTGTAGAAAGAAAATTTGTTATAAGAATATGAACGGTAGATGGTAATTCTCATAGCGAGATACCAAGTTGATAGTGCAGCAAAACAGAGAATCTTAGTTTTGCTATGATTAAATCTCGAGTACAGTATGAATATATAAGGTTTGACTCTGGAAGATATAGATTGAACCAGGGTGAATGAATGAGTCAAAAATTAGATGTCCAACGATTGAAAATATAATATATCAGAGCATTAGCAAAAATCTAGGATCAATGATGACCCAATAAAATCATGGAAGTAGTAAAATGGGAAGAAAGACATTCCATATGTATTCCATATGTATTGAAGCTGAAAAATTATTGGGCTAAATATAAATGAGAAGAAAAATGAATGTATGGCCCGAGCATTGATTCATATAGATTCAATAAATGGAAATCACATGTCTGGTGATTGAAAATTGAGTATACTCGAGTAAAGTAAATATTGGTATTCAATTTGGAATAAATGATAGCCCAATGAAATAAGGATAAAGATATGGGTGTTGAGGCCAAAATAATTATGTATGACTCAAGTCAAATAAAGTTAGTAATTGAACCAATAGATGGATCACATACTTGATAATAGGAGATTAGATAAATAAGAGATTGACAAGAAATAGATTTTGAAGCAATTCTAAAAAAAGATTTGCCAAGAAATAATTGATGACCTAGTGAATTATGGAATAAGTAAAATATAAAGAAAGGTATCTCATAAGTATTGAAGCTTGAAAAAATGTTTGGCTAAAATGAGGGCAAAAGACTGCATGACTTAAGTCAAGCAAAGATTGGTAATTGAGCCAATAACTGGCTATCATGTATAAGAATATGAGTTTGGACCAATGAAGAAATGAGTGATTGAAAATGTAGATCTTGAAGTGATTCTTGAAAAATGGATGACAATATTTGAAAAATCAATGTCATGTAGATAGTAGGGTCCAAACATGATTTCATAGCGTGATCATGTTGAAGATTATATAGAAATGATTGAAAAAGACATTGATTTAAATGAGAAAATGAAATGCAAGATTATTAAATTGATCAAAGATTGTATGAAGACACGCATGTAATCATCACACGATGATAAAAATTCAGCATTTTTGAAAGTCTCCTTTATCATGCATATATTTGAAAATGAGCTTAGGACCCTAATTGAATTGGGTGTGATCAAATTGTTCCATATAATATATGCCAATATACCTTAGCCAAGAGGCTTAGTACGAGCATAAAATCTTTCATTAGGCAACTAAGGGTAAGGTTTATCCACTTCCTCTTGATCATTCGTTGATATATCATAAATTACCACTCATGGTACTAACGAGGGAGCTTTCCCGCCCAAGGTGTGGTGTAGTTGTAAGGGTTAGTCTTGTGCTACAGCCTAAGACCAAGCCCGGCAACATGTTGACCGGGACAAATAGGTATTGAAATTTTGAAATATGAGAAATCATGAAAAATCAGTTGTCTCTAATGCAATGTTGCCTAAGATGGCGATTAAAATATATAGAAGAGCAAACATTGTTTTCAAACAAGTCCTAAATTGAAAAGAGTTGTATTTAATCTTAGATCTAATTGAACATGATTGATCCTCCTCAATTAGTCTTATATGCAAGAGAGAAAACATAGTCATCATGCAATGTAATGAAATGCCGATGGGGTCAAGGCCAAAGTTGGAGACATGCTTTATCATCGGCAATATATGAGATGTTCAAGTTTGTAGAAATGCATCAACTATAATCATAGCCAAACGATGACGGGTCCCATCACGGTCGCCATCTGTTAGCATCCCAAAATTTTTATTGGTTTTGGAGTGCTTCAGAAAAATGAGGTTTTGTTTTGAAATAGAAAAGAAAGGGACTCGCCCGTCGGTACGAGGATCGACCGTTCCCGGCACCTTTACCGGGGGAATCAACCCAAGGGCTATGTTTATCATTGATGCATTTCATTTTAACTTAAACATCATTTTGATTCTATATGCGGTGTGGAAAATATTGAAAGTTTGATGTTTCAAACTTTTAAAAAGACTCTTGAAGAGTTGCTTGAAAATGTGAAATATTTTGAGGAAAAAGTGGAATTAGTAAATATCATTTGAAAAGCTTGTGAAAACATTTTGAAATCACTTTAGTGTTCTCTTAAGACTTTAAGTAGGTTTGAGATTTTGCTCTAATTCGGTTACCACCTATCTAGAGCTTCATCCCCTCTTGCTTAAATTCTTTTTGGAGAGATGCTTGTGAACATAAGTGGTATTACGTGAAAGTGAATGCATGAATGCATTGATCCTATATGGTTGAAAGAAAATAAAGCATTCCTACCACAACATTCATCTAAGACATTCCTACCACAACATTCATCTAAGACATTCCTACCACAACATACATCTAAATGTTTGGGAAAAATGAAAAAATTTTAGAAAATGAATTGGGATTGTAGACCATCAAGCATGAATCTAATATTGGGTCATTACTTGGTTTGTGGTCTTAATGAAGTCGGCAAATGAAAAATTAAGATCTTAAATGATAAGGAAAAATATTGAAATAATGGAAAAGATGAAAGACTTGATCCCAAGAGAGATAAAGAGAAAGAGATCTTGAAAATCATAAAATCACATGTTTTGAAAGACAAATATATGTATTTGTATACATATATGAAAGCTTATGAAAATGATGTTTATATCAAGTAGAGAAGAAAATATCATTTTAGAAAAAGAAAGAAAGATTTTAAAATGGAATACACATATATATATTTATATATACGTATATGAGAGTTTGTAAAATGATATGTTAAATTATGAAGAGAGAATAACAAAAAAAGATATTCATGTGCACACATACGTATATAACATGTATATACACATATGTCTTCATGAGTATTAAAATCAAGAAGTGAATTGAAATAGCCGACTTCATTTTTTATGTAGGCCGGAGGGGAACTTGGGCTCATGCAAGAACCAAAGTTAAGTCTCCAAGGCCATATTAGAGGGGTTTCTTTTGAAAATGTTTTGGAAAATATGATTTGTACAAAAACATAGAATATTGTGTTTTGGTTACAAAAGAATATATTTCTTCCACCATTGGGTATGAAAAAAAATCTAGCAACACATCGAGGCACTCTTTAGGGTTCCTAATAGGGTGATTAAAAAGAAACTAGCGTAAAATGACATGCAAATGCATTTTAACATGTACATTTTCGTGATGGTTTTCCCCGGGTTGGACAAGTCCCAACCTTTAAAAATCAACATGAAAATAAAGAGTTCCCAAACCACACTCTCATTCCCACCATACATTCACATGTAAATGGAAAGCCAAATAACTATGCACGAATAATATATGGAGAATATTCAAGGAAGGAAAGAGAGAGAAATGATGATGGAAAGAGAAAGATTCAACTAGGAGGAGGACATGATGTAACTATGAAATGAAATATCATCTCATCTTTCCATGCTCCTGGTGCACTTGAGCATAACCTCTTGTTTCTAAAAAGAGATTGAGTGTTATCTCCTTTAGCCATGGGGAGAGAAAGAAGAGAGAAAAAAAGGAAAGGAGGAATGGAGTGAGGTTTTGGATTACATACCTCTAAATGAGAAAGACTTAGAGAAAATGAACACCTTAACTTAAAGATCTTCGTGAGTGAAGCTCCAAGATGATGCCTCCAAAGAGGTTGTAACTTGCTCCAAGTTGAAGAAGAAGAAAAATAGAAAAAGAAAGAGGGAGAGAGAGAGAGCTCAAGAGAAACCCTAAGTCTTCAAGTGAGAATACTCTAGGGTTTCTCCCAAGGGCCTCTCTTGCCCAAGAGGGGGGATATGTGGGGTATTTATAGAGGATTTTGGAGCCAAAACTCAAAATTTGATTTTTTTTGAATTTCTCCCATTTTCCATCCGAATTTCACATAATTTTGAATTATTTTGAAATAGAAATGGTTTGAAAATGGGTATGAATGACAATTAGGCTTATAAAGATATTTTTTTAAAAAAATGGGTTGGGTCTTTGTCCACTCAAAAGACCAAAATCACCCTCTAAAAGAAGGCTTTTTGTCAAAAGGAGGGGCAAATGAGTCTTACCTAAAAAGACTAAAATGACCCTCTAAAAGGAGGTTTTTGGTTAAAAGGAGGGGCAAATGAGTCTTATCCAAAAAACTAAAATCACCCTCTAAAAGGAGATTTTTGGTCAAAAGGAGGGGCAAATGAGTCATGCCCAAAAAGACTAAAATCACCCTCTAAAAGGATGTTTTTTGGTCAAAAAATATCTTTATAAACAATACGCACATTCAATAAGCAAAGAAAGAAACTTGTGTCGATCTTAGAAAAAAAAAAAAAGTTTATTTCACTTTGTTCATGCTCTCGATGCACTCAAGAACAACTTTTGATTCCGAAAAGGAGATTTTAGAGCTACCTTGTATGGTCTTGAGGGGACGAAGAAAAGAGAAAGAAAAAAAATGATTGAGGTATTGACTACATACCTCTAGGTAGACCGGTTAGGGTTTTAGTCGCTAGTCACTGGGTTCCGAGCATGGAGCTCAGCATTGGCGACTCCATTTGGCTGAGTAGTCTGATTAGCTCAATGGTGGTCTTGGCCAAAATATGTTCTACACTGTCCTCGTGGTACAGGACTATCACTCTCCAACTTGGAGTTGTGAACTATAATTGCCTAACATTGCTTCCATGAATCCATGATCGAATTGCTTCTTAACAAACCGTCACTTATCTGACATCTTATGAGAAGTCTGATGTACAATACTGTTCATAAGCAAGTGTTCTTTTACATAGAAATAATGCATACTAATTGTTACCTATTAGTGAGCAGGCTTTTTTATTTTGATGACATGCTGCCGATGCTATCTTGTATATTCGTCTCTATCCTAGCTGTATAGTTTTTCCTGTTTGCACTGTTAAATTTACTGGAATTTTACTACCATGCGATCTATCTTAATATTACCTGAAGTGCTTGTTTGATTTGCATTCTTTGAAACTTGTTTCTTAGTTATCAAACGAAGAAACAAGTTTGTGTTTCTCAGTCATCAAACACACGGCAAAATGAGAATGAGAAAGATCTTTCTCATTCCTTTATTCCAAAAAACTTGTTTTCAGAATCTTCCTTCTCATTCCAGGTTTTTAATCCATCAAACGGCCCCTAACTTGTCAATGTTTAGCTCATACCTAAGAGAGGAGATTTTGGATGTATTTGTAGAGAGTTTTGGAACTAAAATTGAAAATTTGATTTTCTTTAATTTAACACGACTTTTATGCAAATTCCAAGTATTTTTGAATTATTTTTATTTTTTTTAGTAAGCCTTGACTAAAGGAGATTGGCCCTTATCTCAGCAAACACACCCATTTGTGGGTGTTGGTGGGCACTTGACTAAATGAGATTGGCCCTTAGCTCAGCAAACGCCCATTTGGGGATGTTGGCAGGGCTAGTGCCCACCCAACAGAGCCTTCATAGGGCATAGGCACGGTCTTGGCCGACGTTGTGGGTTTGGCACGCTGGGCGCTGTCGCGGCAGCGCCTGGCCAGTCATGGGCCACTGTCAAGGCATGCGGCCAGGGTGAATCTTCCTCCCTATTGGCTCTTTTTTGGGCCAATGAGGGGGGTTTCGAGCTCCTTGGCCCCCTTGGGTGGGGTCCACTTGAAAAAAAAAATGATTTTTATTATTTTTCAAATGCATATTTTAAAAGGGTAAAATGATCCTTTTGTTAAAATTAGTCGGTTTCAATTTGTGAGGTTAGGGGCGTGTTTTAGACCCGTATTCGGTTCGTTCGATCGTGAACGCTTTCTTATTGATGCCCAAGGCTCGGATCAACTGTTAGATGGATGTTTTGTGCTCAAAACATATTTTTAAAGGTTTCGGCGCAAGGTTGGGACAAAAAACAAAATAGAGGTTTGTGTGCGCATGTGCGGCACTAAATAGTGCTGAAAATTGTTATTTTGATTTCGACTTGAGATTTTGAGTTGAAATTCTTGATTTGGATCCAAACTTTGGCTTTGCATTTAGTTTGGACCCAAGAGAAGCATTATGAACCTGTTTTCCTAATCTGGACTCGATTCTGTTCTTTGGCTTTGTATTTTGGGTGGAGTTGTGAATTTTGGATATATGACTTGGATTTGGATCTAAATATGGGTCTGTAGTTGGATTTTGGATATATAACATGCATTTGGATTCGGATATTGGTATAGAGGTCCGTTTTGGGGTGAACTTGGGCCCAGAGTCTAAAATTAGATCTGAATTGTAGTAAAAATGATTGAAATTACTGAAATCATGTTTGAGTAAATGAAGTATATTTTTTTGAAAAAAATTAGGGTGATAACGCGTGCAAAAACTAGCAAACAATATCTGGAGTCCCAAGAACTTGACCTCTATTTTCATCTCGTATATAATGAACCGTTGGCATGTATTTAAGAGCCAGACATCATATCATAACATTGCAAAAAACACATAATTTCTAATGCAAACATTACAATCACGAGAATCCATGATATGCATGTAACAAGAAAATGGATGACCTGAGCAATTTCAATCTTTCCAACCATAGGCTGCAATCTTTGATTCAGAAACAGAAGCCCCCATGCACAGATTTATACAGAAAAGGCCATTGAAACATCACTGAAGCAACAATTGTCTTCTAATTTTGACCCATACAATGAATACCTATTTCATCTTTTTCTAAATAAATAATAATCATGATAATCGCTTGTTTCGTAAGTTAATTTTGCTTTATCATGTCCTCTTCACCCATCCATATGCATCTTTTTCGTTTTGACTTTGCAGAAATCTTTTGCACATTTATTGAAAATGTATTTAGGGGTATTTTTTTTACTTTTCCACATACTACCATCTTGAGCCCCATGGGCTCCACTATTGAGTGCCGATCTTATTGGTGTATCATCATGTGAATAATTATTAACTTTACCAATTTAAAGCCAACTGGTTGACGGTTGGATGAGTAGGTTGGATGAATATGAGGAGTATTTATTGCATGGTATCGTATCCAAGAATATTTCATCCGACCGTACAACAACAAGAGGGCCGAAGCCTTCACCTTGGATAATACCCCCGTTACACATCAACTTTCATGTGTGGTTAATGGTTAGCTGACGATTTTACAATCGATTGAGAAACTTTGGGAGAGCCCATGTCTGATGAGCTCATTAAGGTAATTAGACTGGTAGAAAGTGTTTATTTCCGGTGCATCTTCTTTTATTAAAGCAAAGAATGAAAGAATATTAAAGAAACCAAAAACCCTGAGAAGGACAGCCTAGGCACATACAAGAGAAATAGCACAGAAGATTCGTAGGAAAGTATGACAGAAAACTGACTCATCTCGTGTGCATATGTTCCCATCACCAGATTCTTCTCCAACTCGTAATTTTCTTAAACTTCCTGCTGACACACATGCGAACTGAATAATAAGTTCATTTCTCCCAAAATAATTGGTGATATGCGACCCACCCAACTCTTAACTACATAGGCAAATTCGAGTCAACCCAACAGGGTCGTCCTCATTAAAGCTCAGTTTCATTCCGTATAAGTGGATTAGCCCGCTGACCCAATTGCCTCCTCATGAATGCATAGCGTCTGACCTCTGTCTCCTTTGATTAAGAGTCGAAAGAAATCATAAGGACGTGTATGTCAGACCAATTGATTTATCAAGAGGGAGAGAAATTAACAATTTCGAGTGAAGCGCTTATTGATGCAGTCGTGTATGCTTATTTGTTCTGTCTTCTTTGCGGACTTTCTGTCTTCTTTACTGACTACTGGTTACTCAATTTTGTTATTGAATTCCCACTTTGTCGGCTTATCAATGCAGTCCTGGGGAAGTGCAGAGGAATATGTGCAACTTTTCTTTTGCGCAACAACTTATACAACTGAGTCATGAATGCATAGTGTCTGACCTCTATCTCTTTTGATGAAAAGTCAAAAGAAATCACAAGGGACGTTCAGTTAAATATGGAGGTACCACATGCCAACCAGGGCTCCATGCACTTGGCTTGGATTAAATTTGTAGAAGGACAAGAGTTTGATGAGAAAGGAGCTTCTGCAGGAACTAGTAGGTCCTTTGCCCAACTCCATCTCGCCTGTACACTGACAAATCTAAAGCCACTGGCGCAACGTCAACCATCAATCTAGTTGTAGTTGTATAGAGGATGGTAAATGTCTGGGGTCGAACACACTATATATTCATGTTTTGGGCCCATAACAGCCTACCACGTCTGCAATGTAGTTTCTTGGTCTGGCCAAATAAATTTTATGTACAGGCAAAGTTAAATCGAACATTACTTTCAGCCATGGCTGCGGCAAATTAAACTCATTGGATATGCGTTTGGAGCAACAAAATTAAGAGCCTGGCGGCTTTTTGAGAACATTGATTAGGTTTCAGCAGACTTGTTATCTGACTTTGATCGTAAGCTTAAAATCTTCAGAAGTGCGAAGCCGCCAATGATTGATGGGGATGGACAAAGGTGGCTCATAATGGTCAGCCATTAAAGAACACAACTAGAGCCACAGCTGGAGGCTTTTACGGCGAGATCAATAGCTGGACCGCCAATTATTTCTCTACCACTTTCCTTTTCCTACTTGCTTGTCAAATCCACGGGCAGCTGTCTCAATTGGCTGCTTTCAAACATGGCCTGCAACTTTGTATATTGCACTTGAACAAAGGCGACGACCTTCTTTGCAAAAGAACTTCAAACTTCAACACATGTTTCTACCCAGAACATGAAAAGTTAAAAAAACACTTTTCCGTTTCACTAGATCTTGTGTGCAAGTATCTCCCCGCTATAAACTTAAGTTTATACACCCACATGAAGTGGAACAATTTGAACCAAACCCATCTCTCAAATGGCGAACCATTTATCCTTGGATACTCAATTTGGCTGATCCTGCGGGCTGGCAGCTGCCATATGTGGCTTGATGGTCCGACAAAACCGAATGCTTGGTCCACAATATTTCTTACGGTGCATATCCAGACCGCACTTCTTTTTGGGTTGCAGCTGCAGCCTACCCCGCAACCGCGGCTGAGTTGCTTCTCGAACACCGCCGTGTCCGGCCAAAAGATGAAGGTCGTCAGACATGGGCAAGCTGCTTCCCCAACACTGCCGTGTCCACATCATTTAACATGTTGATTCTCGTTAAAATTTGGTATGTAGGTATGATAGATATATATATATATATATATATATATATATATAGTAGCTGTTTTGTAGGTGATAATGGTTATGTGTGTGCGTGTAGAATGATGTAATTAAGTGTAAGAAATCCCCAGAGGATGGATCACTAAGCCGATGCACAAATGAATATGAGCACCTTTTTCAATGCCCATCAATAAAAGTTGATGGAAAAACCAGTTGGAAATAAAGTCCGTGCGCGATAGATTTGCTCGCCAATTTGATTTTGGAAGAATTGCCCCTAAATTAAGGCAATAGTATTGGTTTAAGGTCAATCAATTCCTTTGGTTGGATGGTTCCTTTTTCCACTACATCCATTAGCTAGCAAATGAACCTTCCGCCAGTCAATCAAATATATAGTACCCTAGAAAAATAACATACAAGTTCTAGTGTTCTACCTTTATTTTCTTGGGTAATTTTCCATAACAATGGCCAAAGTGGATGAAAACTATATATCCATCATTGGCCATTGCGGTGTCCATCAAAATAAATTAGATATATGTAACTAACTGTTCAAACTCGTTAATTGAGCAGACAATTAATGCTTGAAGCATGTATTCATGGCTTTTTTCTTTATATGAAGCAATAATATATATTGGGAAATAAAAGTGCTACATATAACCATTCTCTTTTGGAGTTACTACCATAATATCTGGTAATGCTTTCTTCATACTTTATGCTCATGAGGAATCTAGTTGATTCCAGGGCCTGTTTCCAAAGAAAAGTTAGAAAATAGAGGCAATCTTTGGAAATTGAATCAAATTCGTGAGTGCCACGATAAATGTTTTTAGAAAAGCTTCTCTTTCAAATGAATTTCATAAATATGTGACCCTAACCTAGTGGAAGAAAGTGTGAAAGCTAGGCGGAGTGAGTAGAAGAAAAGGAAGTCAAAATTGCACTCCTTTCCCCGTACTGCCTACCACCTTTCATTAGATTTGCAGCTATTCTCTTGGCCGTTGAGACAAGACAATTAATTGGCCCTGCTTGGTCCTTGTTTGGCTGGAGTCCGGTGCACCAACCTACTTGACATGACTCTGCTGGATCTTCTGATTTCTATCTCCGAACTAAACTTCAAGCAATAAATGGCCCCAGACAGGTCTAAAATTTGTTTGGTAGCCCGAAATATACTTGTTTATGGAAGTACTTGAAGTCCTATTTCCATGATTATGCTCTTCAATTTATATGTAGATTTATTCTCGATCGTTCCACGAGAATTGAGCTGGAGCATTAAAGAGCTTAGACTTTTCTTCGACTTCTACATGATTCATGTACTTGAGCAATGAATCAGGTTTTCTTTAAGTTCAAGAATATTGATGCTTATTAGCAACACGACCGTAATGAATAGGGAATATGTGGTAGTGGCGTAAGATGAAACCAGATGCATGGCACTCGTAAAGCAGTCCTTACCGTTAGCAAAAATTTGATTGGACCGATGTCTCTCCGTTCAAGTTTTTTTCTAAGGCAGTTAATATGGCAATCCACATATGCAAGAGTTCAACTCCCCTTGTTAATTTCCATGTTCAAGCTTTGATCTAAGAGCTATTTTCCAGGTTGTGACCAGGAAACGACGTTTATTAAGAAAGAATAATTCGCATTCTATACAGGAAAATGTTGGCCTCCTATAAGTTTACTCTGTTCCAATTTCCTGCTTATCATACTAAATGCCAAAAGTTAAGGAGTTACATATTTGGGCCCTTTGCTATCATTATTAACATTAATAAAATCTTACATTAAGCATGCAAAAACTAGCAAACAATGTTCAAGGCCCCAAGAACTTGACCTCTATTTTCATCTTGTATATAGCAAATCGTTGGCATGTATTTAAGTTGCAGTTCGACAGCAGTCTAAGTGCTGTTCAAGAACAGGAAAGACCTAGTGTCTACCCATTCAGCAGAACCAAGGATTTGGAGATCGACACAGGCATCCAACATTGCATTCACATAACACGATACCACTAATCAATCTGCTTCATTTCGTATTCTCTCTGTGCACAAACTTTGGTTTTTCTTTCTCTAATAACAAATGTACGCATTGCATTCTCGCATCATACAAGAATAATATCTTTATAATCAAGCAAGTTCACGAATTATAACAGTTCGTAATATACCATTAGAACTTTTCACTGCAAGCGAACGGCGATGACGACATGGCTGATAATCAAGGCATATCTTGTGGAACCCAATTGATCAGTGCTGATACATCCGGCCCCAAAGTCACATATGTAGATTGGCTCAATTAAATCAGTGGACATATGGACTGGTACGACTGCTGAAATAATAAAATAAGCAATGTCAAAATCGAATTCTCATCTTACATTTGTTTATTAGTGTTCGCTGTGCGTTCAACGACGAACACATGGTTCACAAGCCAACTTAGAAGAAAGAGAAGGAAAAATAATGTCTCTCTTTCATTTTCCCGAACTTTGCAGGCAACTTTTTCACATTTATTGACAGTGTCATTGCTGTTTAGTAAGGAGCATTTTCTGTGCTTTTCCAAAGACCACCTTTACGCGCGTGGGCTCCACGATTGGGTGCCCATCTCTTCTTGGCGTATTATATGAACAATTATTTGTTTGACTAACTTAAAGATTGACAGTTAGGTCATACTGTAAGACAATAGAGCCGAAGCCCTCCACCTTTCACCATCGCTTGAATATACCGAGTCAGTGCTTTGGGTAACGTCTCCATTATCTAGTTGAAGATTAACTGATGATTTTACAAGGAAAGGATTTGGGCTTTGCAAGCGATCGAGAAACTTGGGTGAGGCCATTCCTAGCACTACATCGGCCAGTAGTTAACCGGAGCCCCAAGCCAATGCATGAAGGTAGTTAGACTGGTAGAAGTATATACTTGATAGCAGCAAATTTGCCTTACTCCTTCTCAATTAACCCAATGATCTGGCCTGAAGAAACAGTATAATTAGCTACAGGTCTCTAGTGCTTAAACGCGTAAAAGTTGGTTTAATATACACAAATGCATGTTTCCTTGTCTTATACTCTCTCCAGCCATTTTCCAGGAGTGACAGGTGAAGGATACGCCCAATTAGTTTGGTTCATTTCTTGAGGGGTCGTTGGCAGCAACTGAGCATCCAATGAACCTATTCCAAAGATTGAAGTAGAACTATTATTCTATAAACATGCACCAATCTTTAAAGTAGGTTTTCAAACACTTACAAATGCCACTTCTGCCAAACAACCTCTAAGCACCTCCCTATAGTAAACCACAAGGACAGCGCAAAATGCAATGCTTTATATACCGTGTCCATCTGTCCATTGCATTCCTATCCAAACGTTTGGGTTGGTTTAAGAGAAGACGTGTCTCTGTTGTGTCCTCAGACAAGCTTTGAGATAAGGGCAAACCAGTTGTGGAAATGGGTGTAGAAGTATATGGGACCAAGAGCAGAACTAAGGTAGGGCTCGCATGGGCCGTCGCCCCTCCTTAATTTTTTTTTTTTAAATTTACATGTAAATTTTATAAAATGTCAGTTGTTTTATATATAAGTTTTGAAAAATGATATTTCGGCCTTAGTCAAAGTTTAAAAACTTTAATTTCGACCCACCTCATGATCATTTGTCTTTCTTTCTGCTCAATAGTACTATTTACACAGGATTCTCCTGATTCCTCATCTAAGAATTTTAGGATTCTAGGTACTCTTCCTTCATAATCTCATAACCAATTCTGTAACGTAATCTCTGATTGCATCTTTCCATATTCTCATAAAATCTATTAATAGTTTGATCAGGTTGTAGACTCGTACATTGACATTCT
>JAANDH010001326.1:36127-63745 GCA_011799765.1 Nymphaea thermarum | reverse complement strand
CTAGTAGAAACCTGAAGCTTTTTGAACTGGAACCTCTTCCAGTTACCAAGATCAACTTCTTCATTATGTAGATCTTAGAGTCAGTGGTTCTTAACATATAGACCAAAATTTATATACCTATAGCAAACATGTGTAACAGATTTCCTAATTGATAAGTTGTTGTACTTGTAAATAAATTGCCCAAAAAGGAAGTAATCCATGACAGGGCCAAATAGAATGAGAAAGAACCTGTATGGGAGCAGTCTTGCTTAACAGCTCAAAAGACTCACTCATGTGATTCTTCCCTAATCAGTAGCCTCATGCAACCAAAAGGTCAAACCTTCCAAAAAAAATAACTATATTGTCATTAGAAAAAAGGACAACAAAAGGCATGCTTCACCCAAATGTAAGATGATTTAAGCAACACCATGCAAGCACATTATGTGTACCTTAGCCAGATATGAATCTTTGAGATGTAAGTTTCTAAAGCATGTAAGCTTTGCAACCCAACTGAAAAACACATAAAATAGCCTCAGCCTCTTGTCAATGACTTAAAACATTTAAATGAATGTGGGGTACCATGGATAACAAAAGGGGTCTAAATGGATTCAGAAGATCACATCATGTCACCAATCAAATTTAAGGATGAATAATTAGCCTAAGAATTTTCATTGCCCGCTCATTTAGTTACAACTTTTTTCTTTTGAATCCATATCCCTCTCCAAATCCAATGAGTCAGTTCCAGAAATTAAAATGTCTATAGCTGAAGTAAATACAACCGGCCACACGCAAATGTGGGTGCATATGCAAAAATTGTTAAGGAGTCATTGTACAACTGGTATGAATTTTCATAGGCAAATGTGAACACTATTTAGAAAATTAATAAATCAGTCAAAATGAAACATTAAAAAAGATATTTCAACTTCATTGTTGTGAGTAAATTGTATGGTTGATACTTGTTATACATGATCTTATCCAACTTGTATATGTGTTGGTACCACAATTATCCTACCTATGGTCAAGTAAAAGATGTGTATTAGAAGCCAGAAAGATGTGTATTAGAAGCCAGAAGCTAAATCGGAAAGTATGTAATGAACAATGGTGATCCACAAATAAAGAAATTGACCCAATTGTTGCCTTTATTGTTGCTTTGCACTTGGGCTCGGTTTCCTCTAGTTTCTCCATCCATCTTTCAACCTACAATCAATCAATACACATGATCAACTGTAGAGCAAAAACCACATAATAAGCAATCTCATATCTCAAATAAAAAAAAATGCCAAAATATCTGAAAAAATTATATAATTTAGGAACAACAATAGATATGGAAACCTACTGTTGGACGATAATTATCCAAATATAACAATCAAGACCTGAATGAAAGTGTCAGTCATGCGGTTTGGAGAACTATTGTTTTGATTCATTTGGGTCATTGAACCTTGCATATTTTTACTTGATGTCTGCAAAAAATTGATTCCTGAAGGTGAACATCGAATAAAACAAATACTAATCTTCAAAACATAGATATTAAACAAGATAAACTAAAAGGAGTGTCAAAGGCCCCCATACTATGTCAAAAGCGCTAAGAATTTCCCAAATCAAATGACAACAAAGAAACACATGACAAACTTTATAGCAATAATTGAGCCAATCTTGATGTACAAGAATTGGATATACAATCTTCTCCAGTAATTGTCACCAAACTATTGGTTGTTTCTCCAATCATGAACAACTTCAACCTATAAAAAGCACAAAAATCATCAAAATTTTTATGGAAATGTGTGCAAAATATGCCTTCATCCTTGGAAGATTGGCGTTTTTTAGCCAAAACTTGTAAATTAACCATCCAAACTAACAATTAAAGCTCAAGTCAACTTGGATATAAAGAAATCACAAATCTGAAAAATAATGACACATAAAATTAAACAGCTATGACTCTCAATATCCTAAAGGACAAATTCAAATAGTATAGAACAATGACATCAAGCCGGTGGCTTACTTTCTTCAAAGAGCATAACCTTTCTTGATGAACAAATTAAGGTCCATGAAGCAAATAATCTGGAATAGAAAGGGACTATTTTAGTAAAACACACATAAATCCATAATAAAAGCTTCTATAAGCAAGAAAGGAGTAATAAATGGAAAGTTAACATTACCTATTAAACAAATGGAAAGCTAAAAACAGTTTAAACCGTAGGTTTCAAAGAATAATTACAAGTTAACCATCTATTTCATTACTAAACCTGTGGACCAAGTCGTGGCAGTTCTGATTGGCATATTGGCAGGTCCTTAATACTTCATAAGAGGAAACCTATTTTGTTTCCTACAATTCCTTCAAAAACAATGTACAAATGGTAAACTTATCTAGATTCCTATGAATCTTTTTTCACACTTCCACCAATGTAACACTCTGAGCATTTCTTTTATCAAACAACAATAAAAAGCTGAAGGAAATATCTTTTTTTACACAATGTAATAATAATTTGTTTGTCCAATTGGGTTAGCTAATTTTCATTCAGAACTTTCGAGCACATCTCCTTGAAGAACCCACATAGCTCTACAATCACATAGCTCACATTCTTTGATAATGATCTTCGCATGGCTAATGAAAGAAATTAGTACATCAATATATGACAATCATGACTTTTAAGCTCAGAAAGTTTGGACTCTTTTGTATGCATACATTGTAAAATGTCTGTAGAGTAGCCATCCAGAACTTTGATGTCTTAGTACTCAGCAAGAGATTTCTACCTCTTTCTTGTGCATCTAGAAACAAGCTGGAGGCAAATGAGCTCTAGTAAAATGGACGAGATACACTAGATGAAGCGAATGTCATATAGTTTCACCTTCTAAATCACTACAAGCATGTGTTGTCTTTCAATTTTCCTTCTATATTCAAGAGTGCCAAAATGAGGTTATCAAAAACTTTTTTTTTTCATATGTACATCACATCCAAATTGTGGCACAATATCTTATGTTGCCAATAAGATAATTAAAAAAGATGTCTTTTCCCCTCCAATTGTGTGACAAATGTTGAGTAAGAACCTTTTTCCAAACTAAATACTGATACCTTGAACTTCATGTAAGGCATCTTATTTAGAAAATATGATTGGGGCAAGCGTCACTTTGATGGTCTCATCAAAGAAATGTGCATCTTGACTATATTTGTGGTTCATTGGCAACCACTAGTAGTGTCTCATATAATGTTGTTTATTAGAACTATGTAGGTGATGAGAACATGTATCATTGTGGCAACAAGATCAAATCAATAAATTTTTGGTGTTCAACCCAAAAAAATTGCATACACAAGAAAATCATTAATCATCTACAACAATGTTTTATGAGGTTGAAATGTTTCTTGTTTTGATGCATCATACTTCTCCATTCCATCCTCCAGCAGTACTTTTAACTCTTCTATAAGTGGCTATAGATACAAACCAATATCTTGTCATGGATGTGGAATTAGCACAACTGGCCATGTAGAAGGAGTTATAATCATCATCCTAAAACAATTCATGTCGTCACTTGCCAACGCGAGTCTAATGTTATGAGGATCAAAAGCAAAGAAGGTCTTTTGTTCATCAAAAGTTTTCTAAGCTAATGAATCTGTTGGATGCCTCAAAATTCTTACATGCATCCTTTGGCATGGCATCTCATGTAACTGCTATTTTTTATGACATAAAAAGTTTCTGAAGTCTTGGTATCAAAGGACAATGGCACACAACATTAGTAGAAACTTGACTTACCATATCTTGTTCGTTTCTGGTTTGACTAGGTGATTCACTCATTACATTCCATCTAGATGTCTCACAAAAGCAAGAATTTTCCTTTGTTTTTTTATCCATCCAATGCAAGATACAATGTTTTGGAGATGCATCAATTTTCACATAATTCAAGTCCAAATCTCCAATAATCTTTTTTCATATCATGATAAGATTTTGGCAGTTTTTTTCCTTATGACAATGCTTCTTTTAACAGTTCAAGTAACATGGTGAATGTCTTGTTGCACCATCCATATAAGCATTTCATTTGAAAAAACTTGTATATAAAAAAAAAATAATTTACTGAACCATGTGCAACCTAAGTATAGTTCTTGCTCAACATATTCCAATAATTTATTAAATGTCAAAATTCGCAGTATGACTATTTATGGATTCATGCTCATCTTTATCTAACCCAATACCTAAGCCCAATATTATGAACATATTATGCAACATTTCATGGATCATATTTTCATCTCATTCATCTCAACTTTGTGAAAGGTTCTCTATGATAATTCCATTGAGTGTAGTATGGATTGATTCCACCACATATTATGTGATTGAAGATTAGTTGTGGGGACGAATACAAAAAATTGTTGCATTTTATACAGGGGCACTTGCTTCATACATTAATCTTCTGAGTGTTCGTAAGGGCAAATACTATAAATTCTTTTGTTCTAGTTATACATTCATTATGACCTATCAAACATAATAACAACCAATGTCATTGTAAAATCTTTGATAAAGTCAACTGACTCCTCTCTTTGTTCATCTAACTCTTGTTTGCATTTGAAGTCAAATGAATTAGGAAATTTAATAATCTCTTTTCAACTTGGCAAAATCCTTAATTTGAAATGATTAGTTGCTATTATAATATAGATCTGGTTAATGTTCTTTAAACAAGAAAATTATATGAACTTTCTCATAAGACCCACCTCTTTAAGGCATACTAAAGCTGAAAATGTAGACGAGTGGCAAAGGCATGTATACATGGTTTCATTTCTGCCATTGTTCACATGGACTCATATAATTACAGTAGACTATGCATACAGTTTTGAAAATATCCTCACAAGAACTTATATACATAATTCATGTCTATGATTTCCCTCTCAGTGTCTCAAAGTATCTGACTTATATAGAAACCAAACCTGAATATGAACCTAAACATGAACCCAATTTAGCCTTGATTGGTGGTTAAAAACTTGACTTTTAAAATCATGACAACTATTCTCTCTATAGGTCATGAGTGAAACAAGTGTACCATAAACCAATCGAGTGCATAAAGAAAATGAACAAGAAAGTGGCCTCAAATGTATTTTGATGCAGTTGGCTCCTTCTACTTTCCTAGGTTCATGAAAGATATAATCAAACTCTTTAATCTAACTGTGTCATATTAATGGCTTAGGAAGAAACACAAATGGTAGACAATTAACATAAAATGCAGTAATAACATAAAGAGCAATTTTTAGCTGCTGACTCTTTATTGACTAGGATTTCTAATGGTGGACAGGTCAAGGCATTAGGTTTTGATCTACCTGCTACCAAAATTGGGGATTGAACAATAGCAATCTTAAAGAGATAGAAGAGTGAAGAGAATGAAAACTTAGAAACGAGGATAAAATAATGAAAATAGAACTGGAAATCTCTTCATGGTGGGAAATCAAAATAAAAGGACCACTGCATGCTGGTTTCTATGAGCAGAGAGAGAGAGAGAGAGAGAGAGAGAGAGAGAGAGAGAGAGAGAGAAAGAGAGAGAGAGAACACATGTTGGAACAAATGTACGGACACCAATTCTTATTATAGGCAATTAAATAAAGGACAAAGCCAGTGGTCACAACATTGTCAAAACTGTAAGTGTGTCTTGATACTTGACATGGAACTTCAAAAGTCTTCAACAGACAAGCACTTCAATTATGAGTGGACAAGCAAAAGAAAAAGACAATGAGGTATTATCACTCTAACAAAGTTTAGAGTCCACATGTTAATCAACCATCTTCATACTATATTGAGCATTTATAATGCTATCTTTGATCAATAATCTAGAAGAGGTTTCTAATTTTCAAGTCATAACCCATATTGCTTATAGTCAACTATCATAGTGATGTTGCATATAATTTGTGCAACTGATTGATTTCAATGATGACACATGTTTGAGGAATAAGGCTCAAACAAGATGGTCTAAACAGGATAATTCCACTCAAAGCACAAGAATAGCTCAAAAGGATATTCTTTTGTGCTTGTAACCGTTTAAGAATGTTTATATGAAAAGTTAGCAATAAATCATAGGAAATTTCAAATTTCCAAATTGAAATGTAATGAAAGAGGAGACAAGAACCAAAAGTTATGTGGAGGCATGCAACAATTATTACAACAAAAAAGTTTTATCATAAGCAGCAGACCATAAACATAAAATCATAAAGTCACAATAAACTCAGTCCACATTTCATGACCTTAAAATTTAAATTGAGTAGCCCTTATCTCCACATAATCTAAACCATCTTCCCACCTTTCCCTTTCTCTTCAAACACATATGACCACCATCAACATAAAAAAAATGGAAAACTGAAAGAAAGCAAACATGAAAAACAAAAAACTTCTTCAATCCCTTGTTCTCGAATAAGCTAGGGATTCAAGCCATTACTTCTTCCATAGAACACTTCCTACACACTTGGAGGCACTTGATGCCTTTACTTTTTGGATTAAGAGTTCCTCGGATGCATGCTGACTTAAAAAAAAAGTTTGCTTTATGAAAGTTCATAGATGTAGAGGTCAAAGACACCCGAATACCTACTGCTTGCTTGTTGTAACCTCTTACAAGCCACCACTTGATTGAGTGATCTTCAACCTTATGAGAAAATCTCTTATTTATTTCTTGTCTTATCCTTGTAAGGGTCTTTTCTTTTTGCCATGTTGGGAATTCTAGTTATTTTGAGCTCCAAATGCCTACTCCCATATTAGGGCCCAAACACATAACAAGCTTTTGGCAATATGCTCATCCAACTACTAAAAGTCAGATGTATCCTTCATGTTTATAATACCTAAATACCATATAACCCAATTGAATGCATACAATTCTTTGGGTGAGTAAGAGGAGTATTTCATCCTACTTCTTGCATGGGAGCACAAGCCTTGGCAAAGAAAGCTGCCACCCCCTTAAATGAGGAGAAATGAAGTTTTACACAACCAGAACATCTCTAAGTTGGGGAAGTTGAACAGATTTTTGACGAAGTCCTATTTTATCACACTATGCTTGACCAAAGTACAAAACATGTCTTATATGGCACAATACTTGCTTGTAAACATAGAATTGGTCAGACAACATGGTAGTAAATTTGGGTTTCCATGTTCCTTGCATTGACTTGATATTTTCTCTGCTATTAGCATGTGAGACAATTGAAAGCAAGATAGAAACAATACAACCTCTATTCAGAACTACAATAAACCCATATTGACCATAGAAAAGGTGCCTAGATTTGAAGAGGAGATTATGAAGAGTGTCAATTGTTAAAGACCTTGGAGAAGTCTAAATCCTTTTATTGCTATGAGTTTTCTCATGGTGTTGTCAGCCCAAGGCAAAAACCCCATGCTCCAGCCAAGATTATGCATGAATATGAATCAAGCATGTGTCTGCTCATTTTCTTCAAGAGTCAATCATCAACAACAAGGCTTTTCTAAGCTAAACTAAGCAAGAAAAAATGGAGCTACTTGGTTCATTTCGGAACCTTAACCGATCAAGTACCAATTCTTAGGAAGTCCACTTCTAAAAGAAACTTGTGTGCTTCCTTTGATGAATAATAAAAATTAATAATAATAATAACACATCCACTTTTAACGGCAGTCCGCAGAAAGTGAATCTCTCTCCTCACACTACATTTATCATAGTGTGGGGGAATAGTAAAGGGCACTATATCATGCCCACCCATATGATGTGTCTCCAGGAGGATATGAAACCAGTTTCTTTATAGAAAAGAAATATCAGTTTGAGAGGCAAAAAAACTGAGTTCAAACATCGGAGTAAGAATCAAAACATTATTAGCCTGAAACTTCTCATTTTCAATAATCCACAAAACTATTGTCATAATGAGATAACAGTAACATACACGAAAAGATATGAGAAACAAGAAAAGAGAATGAATCAAATGATATAACAAACACTAAATGGGACTTTGTGCATTATAACGATAAAGACAATGGTAATACATGGAACTTTCAAAGCCACTGACAGAGCTACTTCATTCGATGCGAGTGGACAAGAAGAAGAAGATAAAAAGTTTATTGTCATTTTAACTAGATCTGAATAAGATAGTGGAAGAAGCATGATGTTGTAAGACATAGTAGTCTGATTTAATCACAAAAAGACGAACACCACATTGCTTTAATCACAAAAAAGCAGAAATATATCCTTTAGGTGAGTTTTTTGAAAACCTTCACTTAGATCATTTTTCAAAATATTTGCTGAAAATATCTAAATATAGTTATACATTGCTTTACTCATAAAAAAATAGATATAACAACAGTCGGATTACTTTAATCATAAAAAGGCAGAAATTTGACATTGCTTTAATCACAAAAAATAGAAATATTCTTTAGGTGAGCTTTTTTGAAAGCCTCTACTTTGATCCTCTTTTTCAAATATCTATTGGTCAATAGGCGAGTACATATTGTAATTCCAACCGGCCGAAGTATTAGATTTAGAACTAAAAAAAAAAAAAGGAAAGCTTATAATCAGAACTAACACTGCAGCCAGATGCTGAAAAATCATTCAATTCAAAAATGAAAACCCTAATGTAGTTGCAGCTGCCGTCACATGCTCTCGCCCACTACAAATACGAAAATGAAAACAAAGATAAAATGGGAAAACAAATTAGATGAACAAAAAATCCAAAGAAGAGAGAAAAGGGGAGAGGGATCTTGAACAACGATGATGCCATAGATGATACAACGATCGAAGAAACCAAGGCTTCAAGGCTTAGCTAAATGAAAGTAAATGAGGATCATCACCCTTCTTCCCTTGATGGTTGTTAGCTCCAACAGAGGATTGGCATTAAACGCTTGAGGGCATGGGATCTAGTAGCAAGCATAGCATGAGAAGATGAAATGCAGGCATTTGTTGAAGGAAAAATGACCAAACATCAAAGGAGAAATCACATCAAAGGAAGGATGAACTGTCTTCTAGAGTTCAAATCACAATGTCATCAGACCAAAGGGTGATCATTGGAGGACAAATAATCAACTCTAGACCAGCTAGAGGAAAGACAAACTAGAGAAAGACATTGCAAGGAAGATTGAAGAAGGATGAGGGTTGCACATGAATAAGGTTGCTGATAGAACCTCGCTCCGGAGGCGCTATCTCTGCCCAAGATCACGCTCAGCAGGGCAAATCGATTTCAATTTTGTGGTCTGCCGCTGCTTCTCCTTCTATCGCAAGAACAGGGAGGTTGATCCTTCGGCCGATTAGGGAGAAGAAGAATAGATTAAGATTATTGAGAACGAGAGGAGGATTGACGCCGTCGGATCAAAGAAAAACACCAGCCGTCGCTGGTCTAGGGGTGAGAAGAGATCAATCCGGCCGCCGCCGGGAAGACGAGAGACTTGGTTGAGGAGAAGACGGGATGAGAGAGAAAGTGACGCCCATAACGAAAATCAATTCTTTCTTTCATTCAAGCGTAATCTCAAAAAGCCCTAATTACAAAGCTTATATACATGAGAAGCGTCTCGGTTCACTTAGCTCCTAACCCGAGACAGTACAAAGAACTTAAAATAAAACGATTCTAACACGTCTCAAACCGAGACGGTGCAAAAGAGTAAATAAACATAAGCAAAGGGCGCCTGGATTGGATCTGGTTGCGCCCGCTCTCTCTACGAATCCGGACCCTGTCACGTGTACTTGGCCCTAGGTACATAGGTGCTAGTGCAACCCAGAAGGTCACTCCTTGGGCTTGCGCCCATCCTTGGCCGGGCGCCATGCTGCGGCCTGCTGCTCATGACTCTCCCTGCCGAGGCTAACCTCGCCAGACAACAAGGACATAAGCCTATCTGGTGGTAATCGGCGTGCCCAACTGCTACTCATGCCGCTGGTNTATATATATATATATATATATATATATATATATATATATATATATATATATATATATATCAATGTTTAAAATAATAGTACACGAAGTAAATTGGGTTTTTACATGTATATATTTTTAATGCAAACTTTCATGCAAACATAGAAAATGAGAAAAATCTGGATGAAAAAAAGAATCAAAGGTGAAAAAGCCACTTTGTATTGCAAAAAGAAAAAAGTTAGAGAAAAAAAAACTGCCTAAAATGGCAACAATAAAAAAAAGAGGGGCAGAGAGAGAAAGAGAATAGGAGAAGAATGAAAGAAAAGTATAAGTGGTTGTTTGGATGAAACCCTCAAAACCTCGTTTTGGAGTGAAAACCCAAAACCACGTTTGGGTGGTGCTAGGATGACATGTTCCAAAAAACAGCATTTTGATATGGTGATGAAAAACCTGGACCTCCCCCAGGTTTTTCATCCAAAATTGTGTTTTGAGGGATGTTGTTGTGGTTGTATGGATGTTACCTTTCTAGTTTGGTGATATAATGTGATATGATAGAATATTGTTTGGTGCTATAATTTTGCTAATGTTTCCCCTTTGTCAACCTCATGTTTTTAACAGGTGTTGTCTAAATTGAAATGAATGTTAAGATGCAATGGGAATATGTTTGCCAAGACTTTTGAGTGTTTTCTGTGCATGCTTATATGTCAATAGGGACGCATGTGTGCCTTTGTAAAACACGGCACATATTACATGTTCAAATAACTGGAAATGTGTACAAGTCAACTTTCATTATGACATAATGTAAGGTGTCCAATATATGCATAAACATAACTGTATGCAATATTCAGCTGAACTTTTTTTTTGACAAGTATCTTCAAAAACTCATTTTTTGTTGTCCAAACAAAAACCAGGTTTTGAAAAGTAAAAACCTGTTTTTGTCTTGTCATCCAAACATGCAAAGCAGGTTTTGAGAACTCATTAAAAAGCCAGGTTCAAGTTTTTGATGGTGTCAACCAAATGCCCCATAAGAGAAAAAGAAGGAAAAAGAAATACAACAGAAAAGGATAAAAAATATGGAGCTGCTCATGGAAAGAAGTGGCTAGGTGCCCAAAGCAGTATCCGATGACGAGTCACCAAAACAACTCAGACAATTCAAAAACCTAGGGAGTCTAATCATGTTTTTGATAACATAAATGATGACATGGGGCTGATGATGTAAACTAAACAACGATATTAATCTAGTGCTCCGTGGGTCTAAATTTGATTACTGCATTAGCTTTAATAGTTTCTTCATGACAATCTTCCACGGAAACGGCTAAATGCAATATATCAAATTCTTCGATGCCTAATCTTTCAATTGAGTTACATACATGATTGTTATTGGTGGTGGATGAGTTTGAGTTGCATTATTAAGGACGTCAGTAGCCTCGGTTCCCTTTATGTAGGAGTCATACAAGCAGAGGCAGGTAAAGAACTGGGAAATTCTTAGAAGCTGGCCCCCATCAAATCAAGGTCTGACCGTACTGCCATCTTTAGGAGGTAGATACACAGGTAAAGGCACAGTTTCAACGCAATTATCTTCAACAGACTTGGCTATAGCTTGTGAGATTTCCAAAGAGAAGCTTTATCGCAAAAGGCGGATGAAGTGAAGATTAATATGGAGGATGGAGACAACGGCTAGTCACGTCACCCGCTCCAGGTTTATCTAGGCCCAAAGAAGCCTTCTACTCTTTCTTGTTTCTTTCGAATGAACATGTTTTGTCTGTGTGGGGAAAACCAAGGGACGGAGCTAACGTTTTTTTACGAAGGACTATTATATAATGCTTAAAATATTTACCTGCACCAAATTAAAATTTTTGAAATGTTAGTAATAAAATATTAATTTTTCAAAAATGTGGGAGCAGCTATATCAATGGGTAGGGGTGGGCATCGGCCCGGCCCGGCCCGCTAACACCCGGCCCGGGTTGGCCCATCGGGCCTGAAGCCCAGGCCCGAGCCCGGCCCAATAATGTTGCCGGGCTGGGCTGGGCCGGGTACCGGGCTCGGCCACCAAAATCCAGGCCCGACCCGGCCCATCCCGTTTGGCGGGCCGGTCCAGTTCGTGCCACATGGGAATGAGAAGAGGAGTCACGGGAAGGGGGAAGGGGAAGAGGGGAGAAGGGAAGGGGGAAGGGGAAGAGGGGAGAAGGGNGGGAAGGGGAAGAGGCGAGAGCCGAAGAGGGGGAGAGGGAAGGGAGCGGGAAGGGGGAAAGGGGGAAGGGACTCTGGCGAGCAGTAGCACACTCTGCGTCTTTGGCTCTCTCTTTCTGCCTCCCTCGATGGCTCGAACGGTCGAACCCTTGTAAGTTGTAACATTGTTGAATGTTGATGGACGATGGAGGATTCGAGGAACAGGAAAAGGAAAGAAGATTGAAAACCTAAAGCGAAACAAGGGGAGAAGGGGAGCTGCGGGAACGCCGGGAAGACCTAATAAAAATTAAAAAATTATAAATTTCATAACGGGCCGGGCCGGGCCGGAGAAGTGATAACCAGGCCCGGCCCGTTAAGATCTCGGGCCGGGCCGGGCCGGGTCAACTTCGGCCCAATAACAAAAATGCTCAGCCCAAGCCCGGCCCAGCGGCGGCCCGGCCCGACGCCCAGGCCTATCAATGGCCCCTGCTAGCCCTCTACCTGTGGAAGTGTCGGAGATTTCTAGCTAAGGGGCATTAATGTTTAAATTTCAAACGTTAGGGAGCACCCATGAAAATGGATGTCAACGGATTGGATTCAAATCGGATGTGCTCTTAACGACATCACATATTCATATTCAAATTCAAATAGGAACAAAGAAAAGTCATATTTGAATCCAAGATTCGATTTCACAATCTGAATCTAATTATTATGTTCATATATGAACTTGAGTCCCAATTTGGTTGCTTTCCAAAATTTAAGAGCATTAGATATATGATATTTGTTTAAAAATAAATCTAATCTAACTCCCATGGCATATTTATGTATATCCCATTACGATTGGAAAATTTATTTTCAAATCTGAATGATTGCTTAATTCGATATTAAATTCTTTCCAATATTCAATTTTTTTCAAAACGGTTCAACTGGATACCCAATGTAAATGGCATATATTGACATCCCTACCTATAAAGTGATCAATATGTAAATAAACAATTTGTATGGTTGGATGTGGGTTATTGCCTCAGCAGCCGTACGTACCACCGCTACCGGCCCATGCTAAAACCTTGTTGAGAGGTCTTTTGCCACAGAATAAGGAGATCAAGCATGTGGAAGGACGCGAGCTTCAATGAACATTGATGATGTTACCGTCCCTTCTATAAACCAACCTAAATTCCCCCCATACCACTAGCAGATGCATCCTGGCAGATGAATTGCGTTTTCGCAGATAAAAAAACTCAGGATGACTCCCCGCCTTCCTAAGGCAGCTTATAATCTTCCCTTTTCTTGAACTCAGAAAACCTTCTCCTCACCCGAGCCCACTGCAGCTTGAGTGTTCTTTCTTCCCTTCTTTGTGCTATTTACAGCATTCATAACCCTCACCCAAAGGTCACTTCATTCCTTTGTGTGAGGAAGGCCCTTTGCTGTGAGAAAGAGAATGTTGTAAAATAGGAGATCAGCCGATCGAGATTAATTTCAAATAATAAGAAAAGTCAACCAAGCCATAGGCTTCATGGCGTGGGTTCGTAGTAAATGATGCAACATGGCATGCCAAATCAAGAATGATTCAAAAAAGGAAATTATCGTCAGATATCAAACTTCTAACTTGCCTTCATTTTGTGGTGGTATTAACAGGCGCCGGGAGGGTTTGAGAAGCAAGCAATATAGTGGCTAGGTGATCCTGCTTGGATGACTATATGTACATACTTGGGTCTTGCACTTCATTTTGTTCTCTTTCACACCCCTCTTGATGCAAACCCAAGTAAGCAAAGGGGTGAGTTGGGCACAAGCTATTTTAGAGGGGGTAGGTTGTAATATCTAATGTGTGTGTGTGCTCTAACAGCCACAACTGCCGTTCTTGGGTTTTTATTAGTGAAGTTTTTCTCAGGTATTTCAGAAAAGTCTTGGAGTTTTAAAAAAAATCAAATGTTAAGTAAAAATACTATAAATGAGAACATAATGAGATGACTTAAAAAACACCAACAATGATAAAGTAGTGAAAATTATACTGCATCTAAGAAGCCATGTTAAATAACTAAAATAAGAGGAGATAAAAAATGAAACAAATGTTGAAAAATGAAAAATAGAAAATGAAATAAAAATAAATAAAAAATCATGAAAAAATAGTGATAAAATCCTGTTAAAATCACAATAAATTTGCAATAAATTGATTTTTAACTTTTTTTTAAGATATTGAATTTTTTTTGTGATTTTTTAATATTATTCAATTTTTCATTAAATCATGGTTTGTTCGAAAATGTCATGATATTTGTGACTATGACTTTGCCAAGACTTTTGAGTGTTTTCACATGCTCTTGCTCTCAATTGATACATGCTATGACCGTGAGGGTAGAGGAGTAGCCTTGAGGTTTTACACCACAAAACAAGCAACCAAGTCTCTCAACTTAGAGGTGATTTCTGCAAGTAATGCTTAAACAATAAAAAAAATCTTGTACATAAGAAATTGAGATATTTGGAATGGTCATATGTTCTTGGATTTGAAATTGCTTACTGTTCTGCTTCACAGCTTTTTCATGCAGCCAAAGTCACTTGGAAGGTACAGTGAGCTTTGCCGAATAAGGTCAACTATAATTATACAGGTTGCATGTACTTGCAACATCAAACACTTAAGCTTTTCATAGATTGTTAGTAAAGACACCATTAAAATGTTTGGCCTAGATGAATCGTGGAAAAAAAGCGCTTTTGAAATATGAGCATAGAATTTTGTGTAGACATTTGCAAAGCCAAACATAAATAAACGAGTCAAAGGACAGAGAAAATAAGGAACTAGAGAACATTAAGCAACCGTAAGGAGCTTTCTCTAAACCAAGCCGTGTTGGTGAATAGAAAAAACCGAGAGCAAATCAAGAACGAGAGAGAGAGAGAGAGAGAGGGCTGATTATGAATACACGACATTGATATATGGACCAAATGCAATAATGTAAGTAGTTCCATCTATAAAAACTTAAATGAAGTTGACCAGGAACTTGACCTGGCCCTTGGTGATGACGACCTTTGTAGTCCTTAGCTAAGGTTACCTGGCCATCGCCTACCCACGCAAGACGACACTACAGGAAAAACAAGTCCATAATGGTGATATTTTTTACTGGGATTGCCACTGCTATAGATCTATACCGGTGAATTATTTAACGCTGCAATCACTATTATTGCTTCCTTCGCAGTAGCTTTTTGCTGTGGAATTGTGCTGCCCCGTGTAGCCAGTCTATACGATACTTCTAATCACTGGAATAGATGATATACTGGTAGTGCATTTCATCATTTCTGTAGTGCTTAATAATAAAAACAAAATACAGGTATAATTGATCTGCAGTCCCTGCCCAGCTTGACAAATTTATAATTGGTAATTTGCAATCCATAAAACAGCCCATGTTAGGGGATCTGGTCATCCAAAGTAGGAGCCACAATGTTGCTATAATAGCAGAGGACTCAACCCACAGTCTACCATGTCTAATTCAATCAAGAACATCTACCTTTGAAATGAAAACTAACTGGCTTAAAAGAGAAGGCACCATCAACACCAATGATGCTTGCATAAAACAAACAAATAATTATAATATTGACATATGCACATGAACTGGGAGATATACATGAAACAAGAAATTCCGATAGTTCTCTAATTAATGGATACCCTGATCTCAGATGTACTGTCAATATGTGAGACCTGGAGCCAGACATTATAACTTCATATCAGAATGTTCTGCTTCAATCTGCATGATCCAGAATGCATTCATAGAAATGCTCCAACAATCGCCACTGTCACCAGAGAAACTACGACACCAAACAAAGATTTGTACCATATGTACCAGGGTGATGCTTTTCCATCCACAAAGCTACTTAGTGTGCATACTTGAATGAATGTTTCTCTGATTATTCAGATAACCACGAGATTACCACTTGGAAAGGTTGACCGTGGGACTGTTTACACATTTGCTGAACTAGATAGAGTTTCTAAAATGAAGCACCTGAAATTGTGTGTCAGCTACTGTGGTAAAATATATGCCTTCAAGCATAAAATAATGCGAGTAAGCATTTCTTACTTTAATGTGGAGCAAACAGATGAATATTTAGTATTTACCATCTCTTCTTCTGCTTAAACCATCTGCTCCAACTCCCTTACCGCCTTTGGGAACAGTTTCAACCTGTCCCATTTATTCAGCTTATAGCATCTAAGGCCCAGCTTTATAATCCTTGTTGCTGATCAACTCATAGGCCATTCACCTGCTGACACATCAATAACTTCCTACAGCTTCCTGCAAGCATGTGGAATATTGTTAGAAAAATCATTGATTTCTAGAGAAACCGATAAAGGGATGTCATGTAATGAATAAATTCATTCTTGTCTTAGCACAGTTCCTTGGAGAATATATAGTGTCTCAAGTTAGCTATGAAATCCAACAGAAGATGGCCCCCGCTAATATGACAGTGTACATGGAGAGACATTTTTCCTTGCATCTTCTTCCACTCTGCCACCATCTCATCTCTTTCTAATATGTGATATCATCTTTGCGACTAAAACTAGAAAATCATTACTATATATATATATATATATATATAACAAAAGGAAAATTCCATATTCAACACTAAGCAGAGATGCCACCCATTCCATATTCAGCAAGGAGAGATAGATTTGGAGCAAACGTTTTATCATCTATGAATGAAGAACCGGATGTTTAATATGAAATTCCGAATTCGTGCGGTAACATGGTTGGAGCCATCATATGCAAAAGTCAAGCTGCCAAATATGAAAATATTTCAGATAATTGATAGATTATGAGGTTAAATGAATGCTTGCAGCAAAATATGATATGTCAAAACTCAATTTAGAATGCGAGTTATGTTTGTCACAGGAAGTGGGAATGTTGCAAGAAGCTGGAATGAGTTCAATTGCTAGATAACACATAAACACGTGTCATTTTTTCGTCAACATCTGAATTATTCCAGTCACTGCCTGAAGGGATACAAGAGTTACAAAATTTATTCATGATTGCTGTAAAGAATGTAAAGCAAGAAAAATGATAGAGATAGTTAATTGTAAGTGCTTCACATTGGATGAGTGCAGCCAGATATCTGGTTTCATCGCATAAACTATGTCATTGCCATCTTTGGCTATAATAATTTGAATAGGATGAGATTCCTTTGAGGTTCAACACACCATCACTAGGTGTGGACCCATTGTTCTTCTTCCATCAACACTTACACATTCAAGAGTGCCAAATATTTCCACCATGGCAGAAACTGTGCTCCCATTTTTAGGATCTTTGCTATATTTTGAACATCAGCTAAATCTTTAACATACTTAAACTGTTTCACAAACACAAATTCAAGCTGAAAACAAGGTTGCATAGAGAATGATCAAACATGTTAACCAGGAAAAAAAAATCATAAGCACAAACACAAGCTAGAGAGTCAGTGATCAGAAATATATTGCAAGATTACCAAAGGTGCAAAGTATGAATATATTACTTATGCCAAATGATCCCTGATGCAAGGCAAACATATCAATATTTTCCAACTTCTCATTGATCTTCACCACGTTAGGATCAACTTCAAGCATGTCTACTTGTCCAATCATCTCATTGATGGTTATGAAACCAATTTAAACAAAGACAAACAACAAATGTGAAGATATAAATTTATGTGAAGAAACAACAAGAAGAAAAAAGAAATAACATTAGCTCACCTTAACAAGCATATGCAGTCCTCCAATTGCTCTTCCTCTTAAGTCAAATGTAGAAGAGACAATACAGGAAACAAACATAAGTGAATATAGAGGTCAAGAATGGATTAGGAAGAAGAAAAAATAGAAAGTGAAGGTGTCATGACTTACTTAGAGGTCTTGAAGTTGACGAGTTCCTCTTCCTCAAAGTTGCTAAGTGCTAGAAGTAAAAGAGGTAGATGGGAGGTCATCCTCTATTTATAGAGAATTTTTAGTTTGAAGTATGACATTCAAAGTAAAAAATGGAGAGAGAGATTGAGGGAAAGAAAGATGAATTGTATTGTATTAAGGTGAAACTAAAGAAACATAATTTCCTGATTTTGTCTAAGTACAAAAAGGAATGTGTATTCATCTATATCAACAAAAATGAATGCAAAAAATGACTGTTATTTATAGTCCTATGCATCATCATCATGCCATCCTTCTACCTATATAACTGATCTAAACACCTTTTTTTGTGATTGAATGCTTCATTTTGTAGCATAAGTGACTTTTTTGTTTGGTTTAGATCCATCAATATCTCCAACATGTGCATCAAGTCCATATGTACGAGCAAGCCCTGAATAGTCTTTTCGGAGTTCCTACAAAAGTACATCACCAATTTGTGCATTTGTTGGTTGTTGTGAAGATTGTCTCTAACTCTAGTTTACAATACAAGAAAATATTTCAATTAGCATATATTTTTTCTCGAAAAACAAATAAATATATAAAAAAAACTCTACTTACAACTCTAGGGGCATCACTTTTATCCTACTTGGAAATTGCACACTTGTGTGGGGTTTTCATCCACATGTCAAGCTTAGGCATATCAATTTTGTCATAGTCATCTATAAACTACATGGCAAGTACAATATAAACATAGTATTTATAATTAAATATTGAATTAAGTACATACTACACACTTAAACAAATTTTGTGTATAAGAACATGTTTTGCTTGAAAACGTGCTAAATTCTTTGTCCCTAAAGTGGGACGCATTACCTGTTGTACACAATTGTTTGCATTTCTCAATGCTTTGTGCCTAGAAATGAAAATAAAAATGTGAAATGTTAATAACAAAAAATTAAATGTTAATTTATTTATGTAGAAGGCTAACCTTTGACTTCTCAGAATCGAAGTATTCATGAGAGACTACCACTGGACTTGAGATATCTCTATGGGACAAGCTTGCAACCATGCATCTCGGTTATCATGGATGTACATGTTGATGGATGCTCCTCCAATCAGTCTGCTTTTTTTTTTTTAATGAGTCCATCACTTAACATTGAATAGCCTTTAAAACATCTCTCTTGTCTAGGCTCAAACTTATTCTACATCACAAAGTTTATAATTAAACTAAAATGTGTCTTTTAAAAATGACTAAACTTACATAGATACATTGACTTGTAGCCATATGTCATCTTCATAACTACTAGGCAACTCAATCCGTGTATGGTAAATAAGTGGTGTTTTACTACATCTTGCGCTTAATCCCCTAATATCATGACAAGTCTTTGGCATGTGGGTCCATATGGTTGCCCCAACCTGTTAATATGAAGATGAAGCTACTGTCGAAGAAGTGGCTTAACAACAGCCGTAGCTCAATTGGGGCCTCGTGACTTCTTCCATTGTGCACCTAAAACATGCCAACTGATCATATTTCGAGTTGTTAGATGCATCATATCATGAATTAGGTTCTAAATTAAAGCAATTTGCAAATCATCAAATACTAGAGTTCTCAGCACCATTGGTCAAATATCACTAACTACTTTGTGTAGGGACTCTGCAAGGCATCTGAAAACAAATTAAAGAAATGTCGACATCCATAAATGCAAGTAAAAAGTAATGTTCTCTCATAAACCAAAGTTCAAAATTTAAACATGTATTTAATGATGCATATACAACATGCAAGTGATAGTAATGTGTAACTACATTATAAATGAATAAAATACTTACCACATTCATCAAAATGACTATCTTAGATTTACTATAGTTGGTTTCATATCCATCATTGCCCAATTTATTTCATTATTGTCATTTAAAGCATTTAAATTTTGAACATGATATGACTCAGCCTCATAATAATTATCTTTAGCTTCAACAACATGTTTATCTTCAACTTATTGTTGACTATACATGTCATGTAATCTCTAGGTCATGTCTTAATAATAACATGTCAATGTTCTTCCAATCTTGAACATAGAATACTTGCTCAACTTGAGATGCAAAGACAAAAGGCTCTTCATGCATGCATGAAAACTTAAAATTAGCAAAAGTGAAACCAAATTCACCTTTTTTAATTCCATGTGAATTAAGCACATCAAACGTCAACATTTAAGTAAAACGAACTGCAAATCTCCAAGATATTCAATTTCTAAAGATGTTAATTATGAGTTCATAATAAGTCACATCACCAACAATTGATCTATTATCTCTAGCTCTGGCAAAACTTGATATTTGGTCTCTTTAAACTTGCCTCTTTATCCTATGTATGGAATTGAAACCCAATTTTGATGAAACCTTTGAACTTTCCTGCTATTGTTTGAGGTTATGTGACAACTATATGACTTTTTAGGCGATGCCACACTAACGCCTTCTTCATGAAATTCAAAATCTACAATATGGATGCAATTCAGTTACTCAATATTATATATATATATGTATATATATGTATGTATATATACACACACACACATGATTTCAAAATGCATTATTTTTAAAAAATGTTGAGAAAATACATGATTTTCAAACCAATCAAGAAACATATCCATGTGAATCACTCAACTTCATGAGATCTTCTACATTGTCATCGCAGTAAGTGAAGATGTCTTCTAAAATTTTCATATTCCTAAGATTAAAGACATAAATGATTAGACTTAATAAATATAAATTATTGGACTTATAAAAAATAAATAAATATAAAGATCTTACTCTGAAACTAACACTACTAACTCATGATTGAATGTGTGGGTTTTTCTTTTAAGGTAACATTGTCAAGTGTGTACATTTCTATTTTTTCTTGTAGGTGGCATTTTCTCAACAAATCATTATCAAGTTCTTCATAATTTTGTTCAACATGATTAAACTTGATTTTGATGTATCCAAATATCTTGAACAAAATGTAAGACACTCTGCAGCCAATTATCATTTTGAAATAGAGCCTTCTAGGTGGCTTTTGTTATGCACTTATGATTTCAACTTGAGCAAATACCTACACATAGAACATATAACATGTATTAATATAAAATTTATTATAACCATTATCATATATGCTTAATAGATTTCACATACCTTTCAATAGGATACATCCACCAATATTGCATCAGTCCACCTAACATTGCCTCATGTGCCAAATGTGTGGGCAAGTGCACCATAATATCAAAAAGTGAATGTACCAATGGCATAATATGAGTGCTATAAATGCTTCTAAGTTTCCGAAGTAGACATCATTTCTAACCTTTAAACACTATTATTTAAAAAAATCAACAAAACTCAATAAACACTGAACTGATCATCTTGGCAAACATTTTCTTAATTTTAATGGAAAAAGTGGACATGACAATCATGTTTCTTAACATGCCTCAAAATATTGGATAAGCAACTATCTAGTACCTTGACAAACTTTAATACATTGCAAAATATTTGTTTGTGATGTTTGAACATAATCAAACATGTAAGTGGCAACCCACATTTTAGTATACCACATTCTCATCTCCCTCAAATCCAAGCATGCATTGACACAGTCATTTGTTTTCCCTTCAATGTTCAAAAGTGTCTACATAATATTGTTGCATATATTCTTTTCAATATGCATGACATGTAGATTATGTCACAACAAATTATGCTTCCAGTATGGCAAATTAAAGAAAATACTTCTTTCTTCCATTAATATGGGAGACATGCTTGTTTTATATCATGTAAGATGTCTGCGCTAGTAAGAAGGACAAAATCCATACTTTAACTCAATAGTACCGTCAAATGATTGTGCATCTCTTAAAAATTCATGGTCACAAGGCAAAAAATGACGATGACCCATGTATCACTCACTCTATCTCACTGTGCCTCGATTTATATGAACATATCTCTTTATGACAAATAAGACAAGTTAATTTTCCTTTCAAACTCCACCATGACAAATGTACATAAATTGGAAAATCATTAATAGTACAAAGTAAAGCTGCTCTCATTTGAAAGTGTTGTCTCTTTAAAGCATCATATATCGGTATGTCAATCTCTCACAATATCTTCAATTCATCTATAAGTGGTTGCAAATATACATCAATTCTCATTTTGGGAGAAGTTAGTTCAAGTATAAGTAATGACAACATTATATAAGGTTGTTTTACACACATCCATAGTGCCAAATTATATGGAACAAGTATGACTGGCCATATACTATGAGAGCTACTCAATGTCTTGTACAAATTAACACCATCACTCACCAATCCAAGCCTAATATTCTAGCAGTCAGAAGTGAATGATGGATGCAACTCATCAAAGGACTTCCAAGCCAATGAATCTATAGGGTGCCTTAAAGTTTTATCCTTCGTGTGACATTCATCAGGTCATCTCATGTATGAGGCTGTTCTAGAAGACATGAGTAACCACTTTAGTTGTGATATTAAAGAGAAATGTCACAACACCTTCACAAGGACTTTATCCGTGTTTCTAGGTGATGAGCTTTTTGTGTCACTTGTGCAATTTTCATTTACTTTCCATCTTGATAGTTCTCAAATATCACATAAGTCCTTATTGACAGCATCCTTCCAATATACCACATAGTACTTCAGGCAAACATTAAATTTCTCACAGGTGAGACCTAAATCTATGACAACCTTCTTAACACCCTCAGGAAAGGCTTCACATAACAATTCAATTAACATTATAAATGGCTTTTTGCTCCATTTATTATCCTATTTTATGTGAAATAAGTGCAAAAAGTATGACAACTTTGTAAACTTATTGAACCTAAATTATAACTCATCATTAGCTTCACTTCCTACAATATTTCTTATGTTTTGGATTTTCTTCCTACATATTCATGGACATCATCACATCTTCTTGTAACTCATCATCATCACCACCTATTCTCAACTTTTGAATTTTCTTCATGTATATAATCATGGCCATCCTCACATCCTCTTGTACTAAAGTTCAAATTCATGATAACATTGTCTAGCATTTCATGCATGTCATCTTCTTCATTGACATTTCATGAACATCATCTTCCTCTTAGATGATATAATATTGTCATTCATGTGTGGCAACAAAGGTTCACCATGATAGTGTGAAATAGTATAACTCTGAAGAAATCCATCACATATCATGACTTTCACTATTTGACATACATAATTGTAGCATTTTTACTAAGGGCACTTTAGTCTTTCATTGACCATTGCATTGTTTTGTTTAGCAATTTGAACAAAATATTTTGCTTCACTTAGATATTCGACACTGAGTGTGAAAAATCAAATGCATCTCAAACTATTAAAATGTGATCATGTAAATTTTGTAGACAACAAGGTAAAGATTGTGTGTTATAATAGTTACCTATCTTTCTGGTTTATCTAGCTCCTACCATTCATGGCTATTTATATATGACTTATAATGTTGTCAAAATAGAAATACCTAACAAAAATTATTTGATAAAGGTCAACTAGCCATAACCACACAAAACTTCTCAATTTTTTTGTGCACACTATGGTTTAGCATTAATCTATATAGTGACCTTCTCTAACCTTTGTTTGCTACAAAAATATTCACATCATTATCTCTATTTTTGAATGAACTAAATATAAAAATATAGGATACATAGGTCCTTTTCAGCTCAAGAGTCTACAGCTGAAACCCTAATCACTAACTCTGAGAGAGGTTGTAAAGGAATTTCCTTTCTACTTGTCTCCTCTTCTTCTTCATAGGTGAATGAGTTTGGACATTATGATCTGATTTTTGTCAAGTATAGAGAGTTAAATTACAAATACAAGCTTCATATCCAGCATGAAATATGGAAAAAAGAAATTATAATTAAGCTTAGGACATACGGCCATAGCCATGCCCATTTCTGTTTTAGAAGAAAGCAAACAATTTATCGCTTTTTTTTTTGGACAATGAAACTAACCAGCCAATGTAGATAAAATCAACCATCACAAACCACAGCTGTGCGAAAGAGAGATTGTTACATTAATTTCACTCAACTGAATGTTTACCAACAACAGTGGCATCCTTATACGGTTAATTTTAGCACTAAGATAAGTGGCTTAATGGGTTAACTTTAAGCAAAAGCATAAGTCGGGTCCTTAAGATTGGGTAACAAAGTTTCCACTTCTATGATAAACTGATTTTCCTGTTGGGAAACCCAAAGCTTATGATCTCTCTTTACATGTTCATTAGCGATCCCAACTCAAGTTCAACATAGGCTTTTGTAAGTTTAAATTTTCACATCAGAATAAAGTGTCATAGAAGCAACTTTTAGACAAACTAAAGTGATATTGTGTATCGTGCATGTGTCATGCATATTAGTGTTCATTCAAGCAAAAAAAAATACACACATCCAGCAGCTATGTTTTGGAGGCTTAACCAATTTTCTCTTGAAACAACACTAAAGCCATGTCTAATGGCTACATCATATTCACTAAACAAATGGATCACCGTCCCATAGAAATAAACCAAAAACACATGGCAAGCTCCACATTTGCAAGGGAATTCTGCTGTGAGAGGAGTCTCCCCCATCACAATAATACATGGCAAGATTGTTAATATGTTTGATCACATAAAAGCATAGTTGGAGGCAAAGGCAATTTTAGAAAATGGAAAGAAAAAAAGTGCAGCAATGCATTTGGTAGCCAACAATTAGTGTGTCATAGAGTCTAGAACTTATAGAAGCTGTTGGAAGCATGATGTAACAAAAAGAAACACATAAAACATAGAAAATACAATAAGGGTTAGGAAGGAGGAAAAAAGTACATGTAGTGTATATGTATATATGTGTGTGTGTATGGATTCAATCTCACAGTAGATGTGTGTATGGATTCAATCTCACAGTAGATGGCTAACATTTAAAAGTTTGTGTTTGAAAAACAGTGATTATATTGGCAATTAGTAATGATTTGTAGTGTGGTGATAGTTTATAGATGTTTTAGTAAGTATTTATGGCCTTTTAGCAACAAATTTTAAAATTTTCGCCATCTAACAATTGTTTCCTTTCATATAGATTATATATATATATATATATATAATCATGTGCCAAATGTTGCTGGATGACAAAAAATAAGAATCAATTGCTAAAAGCATCACAAAACTTGCTAAAAATTGAACTTTTGTTGCATCATATGACATCGCTAATTCTCATGTAATGGTTGTTTTTAGAGAAATTTTTATTTTTATCCATCTAGAGACATCCAATACATAATAGCATAGAACACTCTCAAGGCATACAAACACATGTACACAAATTTTATACATATATATATAGTGTATAATTTGAAAAAAGGTATATACGTGTGAGTACTAACATAAAATCCATTATGTAGGTGATTCTAGCTATCTTTCTGCGCATGTCTTTGCAACATATCTCTTGAGCTTGGACGACTCAAGCTAAATTACAAACAAATAGTTCCAAGTAAAATCAAGTACATGGCATCGGGGCCTATCTTAAAACTAAAATATGTAAAGATATCTTGCATCACTAGATAACCTTTTTGCAATTTTGATAATGAATGTTTTTCATGGATGTTGTCTCTTCCAAAAAGAAGAAAAATACATTTGACCAATTTTAATTATATCAAAGGCCAAACACCAAATACTCAAAGATGGCCCAACCAATAATAACATGTTATAAATGTTGTATGTCTATGATTAAGCAAAAGAATCACAATGACAATCTTTCATGACGTCAACGTTTCTTGATTGTTACTGTTGAACCATCTAAAATATCTGAAGTTAATTCTCATGATATTTATGCCTTCTTTCCTATTTATGCCCTAGCTACTTTCTCTCTAAATGCCAAAATAGACAACTCATGGATAGATCTTGTGAAGCTTACTCTTAGGAATATGAATAGTGTGATCCACTATGTATTTTCAAGACTTTAACTTCAAACATGTGAAAAATGTACACTGATGACATCTTCAAGCAAATTTAATATACAGCTGGATTTTTTATGTGAATTGGATTTCCCATAAATTGAATACAAATTTATATTTTTAAGACAAAGAAATATAATTTCTTATTGAATTAAGTCTACAATTTTACGTCTATGAAAAATATACTGAAATTGCAAAATTCAACCCCTCTACCTGCAATAGAGGTGCAGGGGGGTTATACGACAAGCAAATAGGGATTTCGAAAAAGAGAAATTCTGAACAGCTTGCTTCCATTGTCAAATGCAGGACCAATGAGCAGATGAGACCTGTTATAATCTGACTGGGGTTAATCAGTCCAATGATTAAATTTGTGCCTGTTATAATCTTTATAATCTAAATATTACTCAAAGATGCAACAACAAAAATGAAACGTTGGAAATAGAAGGATGTTAAATTCTATGCATTTAGAAACGATTTTAGATCATCAGAATTTTTTTTTAAAATAAAGTTTTTTGAAAAAGACGTGTGTCTCAAGAGATATTAGTGTTATGGTTCCTTTTCTTCGGCGGATTTTGACCCATTTAGTTAGTCCAGGTGTCTATCTTCTAGTCTCTCAAGAGATTGTAACTTGTGTAACCATTTATGTTATCCCATAGGTGCAAATGTGTGTATCATTCCTTTGTGTACCATGAGTAGATCAAATTTTACGTTGGAGTATAAATTGTCTTCAAACCACACACTGGTGATAAATTAAACTAAACTAGATTCAGCGGTTTGGATCTAGTGTTATAAGGACTTGGACGTTAAATTTGGATTTAGCTTTGGATATGGTATAACTTAAATTATTGGATGTGGATTTGGATCTACGGTTTTGGATCATTAGCCTTTTTTATCCTATGCAAGCCATTGGATCTGGTTCATGGTTTAGATCAAAAATATGATCTGATCCAAATCATTTTGCTAGATAAAAAATGGGATAAGAGGTTTGGATTAGATTTCTTATATGGCCCCGTTCAAGTTCTTGTATGTAGATTTGGATTTATGGTTTCGATCAAGCTCTTATCTTATATGGTTGAATGTAGATCCGTTTCAGTTGTTTGAACCAGAGATCTGGTCTGATCCGGATTAGATTGAGACAATTTGAACTACTGGGTGGGGTGATATATGCGAACTTGGGCTCTACATAAAACTGCCATCTGGGAGAAGCCAGCGCATGGCTCTACCAACCAGTTTGTTACATAGCCCTCTTCCTAACAGGATAACTTCTAAGGATAGAATGTTGCAATGAGATCTCACTCTTATGCATGCATAAAATGATGGAATCAACAAGGCAAGTATTGGATACATGACACCTCATAAACATCCTAAATTTTCCACCATGGCCGAATAACTGTTTATTCCTCACAGGATGATTTTGAACTAAGTCTTCTAAAAACATTTCAAATGTAGGGGTTATGTACCTAAACTGGGGTCTGAACCCATCCCATTTAGGTGCCTGACATTTGAAGAGTCCAGAAAGCTAGAGGCTACTAGGTGCCGTCACCTTGCCAAATGACCATTTTGCCTCTAAACTTTAGCGTTTTGTTTTTAAATTTTAGAAAACATTGAGAACTCTGAGAATTACCTAAAACTAACCCAGTTAGGACAACTCTCACCTCTACAAGTCCTGAGGAGCCATTATAATTTGCCTGCTAACTTTCACTTGGCTCAAAACAACTCACTTTAACCCAAGGCATCTCACTGAAATAGAACTTATGCCATTTATAGATCACAAGGATATCCTCAAACTTGGCCGAGCTCAGGTTAAGAATTAGCTTAGTGCAACCTAACTAAAACTTAAGTTACTTTGAGTTATA
>JAANDH010001326.1:0-36024 GCA_011799765.1 Nymphaea thermarum | reverse complement strand
ATCAAGATCCAATCCCATTTCAGTAAGATCTATTCTCTAAATTTTAAAATCCAATATGAACTTGTTTGAGATCTGAGATCTATTCCACAAAGTTTTGATTTGAACTTGTATTTAGATTTAACTAGTTCTTAGGGTCTTAGCATAAGCTGACCTGACGAGTATTTTAGGTTGATCAAAATAAAATCAACTTGACCAAGGTCTAAGTCAAGGTGAAGACAACCAGACTAGGTTCTATACCAAGCCAAGGTCAAGTTCTAACCGGAGTTGGCTAGGGGAACTAACTCTAGGATTTTTGGGTTGAATGTACTGGGTTCTAGAGCCAGTTTAGGCTAGGCCCTAGAAGACTTGAACCGGATTGAGTTCTAAACTAAGTCTCAAACATATATGGACCCAGGGGACTTGAAAAAACTTTTGAGGAAAGTGTTTGATTTTAGAAAATTATTTTGAAATCTATGATTTTAAAAGTGTGTTCACTTAGAATTTAACTTGGATTAGGGTTTTATTTGCTCAAACTGCAGCGGTAAGCACATTACTATTCTAATTCTCAAACATTCTTAACTGATATGTGCATGTGCATAGTTTTAAAATCAAATTTGCATGATCATAAATCAAAACATTGTATAATTTAAAAGGGGAAACTATATGGTGCTTGCATAGAACTGGAAATGAAACTGAACTAAATTTAGAAATTAGCAGGAGGAAGAGGGAAGGAGGCATACCGGCCCTCCATGCGTACCCTAACTAGAAAAAAAATAAAATCTAATCTAGGGGAAAAGTGAAGTAAATTGTCCTAAACATACTGGAAAAAAATTACCTGAAGAACCAACGCAGAAATAATTAAACTAGGCTAAGTAAGCAGATGCGAACAAAAAAAAAAAACTAAACATGCCTATAAAATCTGGATTTCTTCTCTCCCAAGAATTTAGATCATGAGTTTGAATTTCAAATAATGGATTTTAGATCTAGATCTAGATTTTATCTCTCCCTGGAGCGATGTCCCATAAGCAAACCAAAACTGTAGAGGTGCACAATCAAAACGTGGCGCCATCGCTGCCCAAATTTTTCCTCGCTATGCTCGGATCAGACTCCCTGGTCAGAAAGCTCGTTCATATGCCTGCCGAATACCTGAGGAATGATAGCATAAAGTTATAGCGCCATAAATAAACTCTCTGAGTACCGCTCGGTCCTCCAACCCCTCATTGATGAAATGGGATCTGAGACATTGGCGTGTGGCTGCATGCTATAAGGTGGCTCGCTGTCAAGATGCAATTCAAATCAGAGGGATCAAGTTAAGTATGAGAATAGCAATTAAGAATTAAACACAAAAGTTCTGAACAAGTGCAGGGTGCCTCCCATTTCATTGGGTAATTTAGGGCAGATCGCTGCACAACTTAAGGTCAAGAGCACTGAGCTTAGTTGAACTGCTTACAATGGCTATTAGATTCTTTCATGAACTCCAGCAGGTCACACAAGATAATGCGTGCTCATGTATGCAACAAACAATATTCATTCAAAAGGTTAATAAAAGCAGCAACCAACTGATGTGATTTAGAAAATGACAATGATCGGTGTGCATTATTAGCAGAACAAGAGAAATACTCGTATGTTTATTACTAATGCCATAACATCAATTCTTCAATCTATCTCAAATAGCAGTCCACAACACAATATGCTGGTCACGCTCCTGATCATGACCCTAACATATGATCACCATATTTAATCACATAACTGCGGCCACAGGCCAATCTTTGGCATCAAACTCAATCTTTCTCTCAACAAGTGTTGAGTGAGTACAGTACTTCCCTCTTCTTTGTGATGGAGAAGGCATCTTCGAGGGCCCAAAAAAAAGGCATCTGGCCGGCCCGGGTGGGCCTGGTCAAGCTCGGTTCGGCCCGATAAGATTTTTTTAATATATATTTTATTGATTTATCTATATATAAATATAATATTTTATTAAGATTAGTTATATTTATATATTATATTAAATATGTTTTTTTTAATTTAATTGGGCTCCGGTTTAGGTTTTAGGTGTCGGGCCGAGCCCAGCCCGGGTTTCGGGTGTTGGGCTGGGCCAGCCCGATACTCAGGCTTATAGTCAATTATAAGAATTTGATCGGATTATTTGGCGATTTGACATAGTAACTTCTCACAAGATGATCGATTTTATAATTTATTGCCCACATTGGGGTTTTCTTAATTCCAGACTCTAAATTGCCTAAATTTAGCTACATGGACTCCATTTTAAAAAACTCAAAACCACCGGCACGTCGCAGGAATACCATGAAGGTCGATTCTAAAGAAGAAGAAGGAGAGGCAAAGGAAAAAGAGGAACACAAAAATTAAGTGGTTCGGTTCAACAGAACCTACGTCCACTGCTCAAGAAAGTCTCACGTCTATTTTTTCCTCATATGTTCTTTCCTGTATATCTTTACAATATATACAACAGCATGTGATTGCTGTATTTCTCATGTAACATACGAAAGATTTTGGAAATGAATGATGAGGGCAGGATCTTTCCTTTTTTTCTTTTCCTCCTATCACCAACGCATCAGTTTGAAAATTGTGGACGAATCTTGCTCATTATGACTGGCGTGTAACAGCAGCACGTTTGCATTTTGATTGAACTTTCTATTGTTGTAGAACTTGCCATGGCTGTATTTAATTGTCTTTGAATTGGACGTTTCATTGCCATGGCTATAGCTGTTAAGATTGGGCGTTTCAGTGCTATCGAACTTGCCAAAGATGTGCACGCTTGAATTTGGCGTTTTAGTGTTGTTGGACTTGCCACTTGAATTTGGATTGCACTTTCCATTGTAGTCGTGAGCCAGCATATCTTCTTCTTTAACAGATTCCTGCATCTTGCATGCAAAACTCATCTCCAGTGAGCTTAAACTGCAATTAATCACATTTACATCAATAAAGAGTAGGTATAAAACCGAGCCATGTGCCTGAAATATCGCACTTCTTTGCTCCTGCGTCTCATTTCCTACGTCTGTACGATCTTGGTGGTGTGTTTGCCCCTCTGACTGGTAGGTTTATCTCTCTCTCCCTCTCTTTCTCACTCTGATTTGCCCCTTGTTCCATTCTCTCACTGAGTCTCCAAGTTGCTACCGCTAAGAGGGCATTAATGATAGGAATCTTCTTGTTACACAACACACATTATTGTTCATCCTCGATGCGGACAGGCCATGATCTTCATAATTGGTCACATGGCTAAGGTTTGGCATGTATTTCCTAAGCTCTAGACATGCAAGACATTGTGTATTTGTGAATACTGTGGTGGCGGGGTTTACTCAATACGCCGTCTGCTCAACTCTTTCTAGGAGGAATGATTTCACGTTTCCGCCTTTTTTTCGGATAGTTATTCTGAAATTATATTTTCAGAATAATTATTCTGATATTAAATGGGTAAGAGAATTGTTGATTGTCCATTTTTACCAGGTTTGTTTATGATCAATATACGATTCATGAATGACATGATAAAGGAAGAGGTAAATTTATGAAAATTATTTTTGATTTGTAGGTGGGAAGACATGATAAAGGAAGACATAGATGGAGACGGAGCTATATGATAAAATTATAATTTTAATGTATATTTTGATTAGTGATAATTTTGTTTATTTATTCATGTAAAAAATATATTATTAATTAAAGATTACATGTTTTTTGTTTAGTGGTTCCCTCTCTCTCTCTCTCTCTCTCTCTCTCTCTCTCTCTCTCTCTCTCGCACAGCAGTATAAGAACAAATTTAAGGATCATTGTACCGAGTCCATAATCACTCTTACAAAAATATTGTGGACCTTTATCCTCTGCATCTTATCTCGCGACTGCAAACATGGGAAGCTAGCTTTCATAGGTACCTAATGTTTCACTACTTTCATGATGGCATTTGTTTAACCTGAAGAAAACAAATGTCCTAATACCTCTATATTTTTTTTCATTTTTTTATTTTTTCCCTATATTTATATAAATTCAAAACCTCATATTGCATCTTATTAATATGTTTATTTTTCATCAAATTTTTTCCTTCTTATATATGCGGCAATGCAGTGTCATTTCCTGTAACATCAGGGATAGTAAGTACATTCAGAATCACTTTTTTACATGACTTTTCTGATTTGTATGTGTATGTATGTGACTTTCTAGTGGCTTGGAATCATCATACGAGATTAACATGATTGTGTAGAGTTTATCGCCAGCGCTGCAACGAAACTAACGGAATTGAATAATGATAAAGCATGACAAAGAACCGCTTAGTTGAAGCCTGAGTTCTTTAAAAAATTTTAGACAACCTGAACGCAGTTTTGAAAAACTAACGAGCGGCTTAGATGAAATTGCACTAATTAAGGTATTTAATTATAAGTCGACTGAAGAATTAGTAATTTTTTAAGCCGGTGATTAGCATTACTAAGCCACATTAAGATTAGTTAATGTAATCAATGTTTAACCTTCAATAATAAGGGATTAATTTTAATTAATTTGGTGATTAACTATTAATGACATTACTAATTATTTTTTGATTAAATGAAAAACTCTTAAAATTTATGGGCTTTTTTAAAGGACAAAGATGTTAAAGGAGGCAGATCGAGCGAATATGACACCCCAACCCCCTTTTCGCACGGTGAGTAGAGAAGGATAGAGAGGGAGAGGAAGAAAGTGAAAAAAGAGAGAGAGAGAGAGAAGGAAAGGGAATGGAAGACGAGAAGAGAGGAGAAGGAGAAGCTGCCAGCATAGTTAGGGAGATCGTCCGGCAAAGTTAGGGGGTGTTTAGCACAGATTAGTGCTAGGTAAAATGCAAGTATGGCATTCCCCAAGGGTTTGACAATTGAAAATTTGCATTTTGAATAAATGTGGATCGCAACATGCATAGTTTCATGCCAAATTCTTGGGTTAGCTCATATTTTTGTGCTATGCGCATTGGCATATTTGATTTGGAGAAAAATGGCTCAATTTGCATATTTTTTGTAATAATTGAACTCAGCCTAGTTTGGAGTTGCCACTCGGGTTACTTTGTGCTTTTTTGCCCCTGGTGACTCGGATTGTATGTGATAAGCAAAAAGCTGCACAGCAGTATCGTATATATCCTTATAGGGAATGCATTGTCGCTCAGTACTCATGACTGTATATGTAGGTATACATGCAGTTGTTGCAATATGGTTATTTATGGTGATTACTTTGTTATATAGGTAGACTATGTCGTGTGTTGACACATGATATTTGTGTCTTATGGTTTGTTTGGATTATGCATCATAGGCCCAAGATAAGTCATATTCAGAGTTTATCTTTGACGCATTGATGTTCATTTTCAGGTTCTCACACCGCCAATGATGGCGTTTCTAGATCATGTTGCTGTCAAGATAAAGGGTGATTGCTAGGCACCATGATTTATGCCATTCTTGCCATTTTTTATTGTTGATCCAGTTTCCATATATTTCAATCATGTAGGGTAATGCTTTGTGTGTGTGTGTATTGGGTTTGACCATCCAAGTATGTTGTGTGACCCATTAGTTATGATGTGCACTCACTAACGTGCTACTATTTAGTGCACATATATGCTTAGGATAGGTCAAGCTATGTGCCAATTATGCCAATTATGCTATGTGCCAANAAATATTATATCTTGGGGATCAACCAAACAACATATTGTAGCCCGTTCAAGCACCGAAGCAGAATATAAAGCTCTTTTGATTGTCGTTTCAGAAATTATTTGGTTACAATCTCTTCTCAAGGAACTCAAGATTCACATTTCAGCATCACCGATACTCAATGTGATAACCTTGGAGCTACTAACCTTGCTGCTAATCCATTTTTTCATGCAAGAAAAAAATATATTGAAATTGATTTCCACTTTGTCAGAGAGAAATTTGCCAACAAGGAAGTGAAAATTGAATTCGTCGCATCCGAAGACCAACTGGCTGATATCTTGACCAAAGCACTTGCTGGACCACGATTCACTCATCTAAGGAACAAGCTCAATCTTGTTGACACCAAGATTAGCTTGAGGGGGAATGATAAGATCTATAGAATGGATACGATTAGGATCAGTTACAAAGGACAGGGTATGGTTTCCAAAAATCAAGAGCTATAAAAAATTGACCAATCTTCTCTAAATGAGAAAGAAATCATTTCCCCTATCTTCTCCCATAATTCTGCCCAAATCTGTTGTGTAAATCAAGATCCTAAGATCAAGGATCTAAATTGTATAAAGTGACTATAAATATCTGTACTCTCCCAATGTGGCAATATTGTTGATGAGAGTCTTTGTGTGGATGTAGGTTGATTTTAGCCAAACCATGTTACACCTGTGTGCATCTTTTCTTTTAACTCCATGGACATTAGGTTATCGGACTGCAAATGGTGACAAACATGACACTCCATTGACTGCAGGGGATGGGTGGGCAGAGGGGGAGGGAGGGAAGGAAGGGGGTGCAGTTTTGCCATATCATCGGATCCAGTGTTATTATTATAATGTTATTTTTATGACACTTCAATCAAATTCATGTGAAATGTATGCTTTCATTTTACCTGGTATGGAAAGAGTGGGACAAATTATCCGCACAATTGGGGAAAAATGTTAAACGTATTTCCAATATTAATGGGAAATATAAAAGTCAGATAACTTTTCAATTGTTGGCTAACGTATAGGGTGCTGTTTAAGTTTTCCCTCAAATGGGGCTTAAAATTAATTTTCATGCATGCTATCAAAACGTTTCTTCAGTTTACCAAGGGTAATGGGCTCTTTCGGTTGAAGACCCATCCAACAGCCAGAAATATATATTGGTACCCAAATTATTGGACCATCTAGATCAAAATCCACTATCTGAAAGAGACGAAGACAACCTTGACTTGTCCAAATTTGAGTAGCAAAGAATGAGATACAAACCATTACACAAATGGCTGGAACTGGATTGGATTGATCTTAATCTTCAAATCAAGTATACAGAGAGGTGGATCCATATATCTGGGACTGGGATGGCCAAGGTAGCAGAACCACGTACCATCCTGAATCTGATTTGTTTGCTTCCTTTTTCATGCTTGATGTGGTAATAGACTAACTAAGCATGAACTTGTTGACATAAACTAATAGATTCATATGGTTGTATAAAAGTCTAAATGTTCTGGTATGTTTTTCCCTGTAATTGCTTACTTAACAAATCATGTGTTTGGTGTTTTTTGAAACATTTCAAACGTGTTCTCCTATTTTTCTGTACAGTAATGTGGGAGTTTAACTAACAAAGATGCCCAACAAATCTATGTTGGCAACGTTTTTTTATTTTACCAATCTGTCTCTAGTACTGCACCCTAAAAAAAAATGGAACACAACTATCACTCTAAATGTGACTTTTATGGTATATGTTATAGTCTATCAACCAAATGAGAACCGAACACAGCAGTAGTTTTCTTTTCCCACAAGGAGTGCAAAAAAAGAAAAAAAAATCTCAAATGAGAAAGACTTTGAACCACTGAAGGGATGGGAAACAGAGGTTGCATTTGTTTCACAGTAGATTTGAGATCCTAGATCCATGGATTTGAGATTGGATTGTCCTCCTATCTGACCTTAAATCCATGGTTTTATCATGTGGCATGGATTTCAAATCCATGCTACTGAGATCCTTTGTTTGTTTAAACAGATGATCTCTCAAAACACACCTTTTTATGCAGCCTCGGATTTAAGATCTGAAGCTATCAAACGCAACCTGAGGGAGAAACATGGAACAGATTATATGTTTGAGGCGAATATCTAGGCAGCTGGTCCCATAAACATCTTGCTTTTGTTGATTTGTGAACAATTATCATTTAAGTTGAGATATTTTCTTCCCGTCCACTAGTTGGCATGTTGTTGTATAGAAATGGACTGAAAATCATACACATTTATCGCCGTTCATCCATAAGGATGGACGCCTCTCAACAAATGTCATCATTTTAGCTTTTCATTATTATCAAAGCTTTGCAAAAAAAGGGCACCTAATGATTAAGCAAGTAATAAATAACTTCTCAACTTTTAAAAATTTACTGCTACACGCTCAATTTTTAAAAGAAGTTTTCAATGAGCCAGCTACTAAGTTTTATAAAGGTGCCTAATGTTTGGAGAAATTAAATAATAAACCGCCACTCTTTTTCTCTAATATTTATGTTACCTATTTTTTTAGCATTTTGAAAGTTGAATTTGTTATTTGCTGAATAATTGAGAGCCCGTGGCTGAGAGCCATGGCCAGCACGCCATGATTTTTAAAATTAAACTCATTTTAGCTTTTATACATAGAACTTTGAAAAATCCACTGGCCCCTAGGACAATTCGTCCCTAGACCATTTGCCTCCCTCCCCTCTCGCCCCACCTAAAATAAAAGTCATATATCTGCTCCTATGTCATAAACATGTAGGTTCCACTTGCAATATATATCAATTATAAAATTATAAAAAAATTATCCAAAATTTTAGTAGTGTTTATATGTCCAGTTTACCAGATAAACCTATACAAATTGGATTAAGGATTTCGATTTAATTCATAATCCAACAGTTAACTAGCAATGATGTCAATATCGATTTCCACTTCTTTTTAGTTTTCATATCCATACAGTTTTCTTTTAACCTATATGCAGTTGAATATTTTGGTTTAGTTCTCTTTTTTGATTAAAAGATAATTAACAATAACATTAAGATATTTAGTTAAATAAAATATGCTTAATATTTAAACCTTGTATGAGCCCTTGTCCACCCATTTAATTTGTGATCGATAGAGTACACATGAATAATATGAGACCGATCTTGAGAATGTACACTTGTTAAATATTGATTTACCCTTTATATATTATGGGTAATTAGATTAAGGTATGGATATATTTATCTTGAGTATTTTATTATAAGAGAGACAAACCTAATGAAGTTTCACGTATATCTCTTTTCTCATCAAATGCTTGACATGTAGATCAAGTAATTATCTTACATAGAAAACTGTCACTTAGCCATTTGTTTATTGTCACCTGCTCATTTTTTTCCCTAATATTTTTTCTTATTTTGAACTAACCTCACTTTTGTATATGAAATGATAGCACGATCTACACCAACAATCTTTATCACTGGTATATGTTTATAACCAATATAGACCAACAATCTTAAAGTGGAAGTTATGTGCTCTTTGGATGAAGAGAAAGGTGGCCAAACAGTTTTGGCCTTTGCCAAGCTTTGCCCGGCCAAGCTAGGCCTGCAACTGGCCAGCACAGGCCAGAATGGGCTTGTGCCAGACCAACTCGGCCAGTTTAGCCCTGCTAGTGGGCTAGGCCTAGCTGGGCGAGCCTTGGGTGGGCAGCCTGCCCCCTAGTGCAGCCAACCCTCCAATCAACTTATTTTTGGATAGATTTTGCCTTCTTACGCCCTGTTTGGTTGGAGGGAAAGGGAGGGAAAGGAAGGGAAGGAAAGGGAGGGAAAGGAAAGGGAAGAGAAGAGAAAGGGAAGGGAAATGAATGGAATGGAAAGGAAAAGAAAGAGATGATTAAAAAGCTTGTTTGGATAGAAAAGAAATGAAAGGAAAGACTAAAATCATGTTTGTTTGGACTACATAAAGGAAAGGAAAGAATAAAATTTATAATATTTTACAATAATACCCCTAACAGTCAAAATATTTTAAAAAATGAGAGGTTTCGAAAAAGACACGATCGGAAAAACAAAACCAAAATGCCCACCCCACCTTGCTCGTATGTTTCCCACCCCAATGACGCTTGGATACTCTATTGTCCCAAAATGAAAGCCCTGGTATAGAGAGAGAGAGAGAGAGAGAGGGGTCTTTGGATTCTCTCTCTCTCTCTCTCTCTCTCTCTCTCTCTATATATATATATATATATATATATATATATATAGTATGTATTCGTGAGAGAGAGGTTTTAACGTGAGATAGTCACCAATAGTCATCAAAAACTTACATAAAAAGAGAGTGAAAACATCAGAACATCAGGGAAATATCCTCTTAAGTAATAACTTTAGATCAATCAAACAAAATCTTGGTAAACAAAATAGTTGTCTAAAGACAAAAAAAATCACATAGAAAAATAAAAAATAACATTCATGTCTTACATAATTCCAGCTCTGCTAAGCATCATAAGTAAAACATTATTTCGCTTAGAAGAAAGACAAACAAAAAATGTTTCCATCCCATCTCTATTATCAGTAAGATAAAGATATGCATCGGTTTGTAACTCTTCTTCAAGATCAGTAACTTCAAATGTTGGAAATATGTCTTCTTTAGATTATTTATTTGACTGTCTCGCCTCTGGTACGACATTACTTTTTTCAATTGCATTAGCAACTTTCTCAAAGGCATCTTTCATTATTTCAATCTCTTTTAAATCATCTTCATTAGCACTTCTTCTCCTTTTACGCTTTAACAATGAACCCGTGTTGGGCTCAACTTGGACTTCACACTCTTCTTCTAGGTTGATAAATGGTTGTAACACTGTTTGATTTTGAGAAACCATTTCATCAATAAGGTGGATTATCTTGCCAGCACTCTCATACGCTGAAATCATTCAGTTGTGCTTTCCTTTCGCTATCATCGATCATTCCCCTGTTGTTCTATCCTTACCAAATAGATTTACTAGCTTCTCATAGTTCAGAACAGGTGTCGTCATTCATTTCTTTGCCATTGGATTTGCCTATAAAAAACACAAAAAAAAAGATAACAGCGTCAAAGAAACTCATATTTAACATAAAAAGTAAACTATAAAAAAATAATATTAAATTGCTAAAAAGAAAATTAGGTACCTCTGTTAGTGGCTTCCATACTTCGGGTTTAACAGTCCACATATTTGTCCTTGAATCAATGCTAAATCTATTCAAACCACTTTTAAAGATGTCAAAACAACTACTGAAATTAGACTTTAATATTTTCATTCGATTTTTTATGTAATCCTTGGTGAGCATTTTACCCAACTTATCATTTAGTTCTGTCACAACATTATCATATGCAGTTGTAGTAAAAGTGTCATTCACTCGATTACCTATTATTTGTTGAAACAGTAATGCATCAATAAGTGCATCATCCATAGATTGACTCCATTGTATCTTATCAGCCTTTCCTCCGTTTGTATATATTTGATTCTTCTTCATTGTTATTAGCTAAATGCATCAATAAAACAAATTTAGGAAAGACATTCATAATGAAAAGAAAAAATCACGTGTAATAATAAAAGAGCAAGTAATTAAATTCAATGAACATCTACAATGACAAATAACATAAGAAAAAAAAGTCAACATGTCTCATATACACTATTATTCAGTTTATTGAAGTTTGAAGTTGATAGTTCTGCCACATAGTCGAAGAAACGATCTGTCGTGTGAATTCTCCAACCTTATACTCTTCATCTACATCAACATTAATAGAATAATTTTCACTAGGTTGATTCATAAGTTCTGCATCAACATCTTCAATAATGCTAGCATCTAGATCGACATCCATGAGAAAGTTGTGCAATATACAACATGCTAAAAAGATATTCGACCATGTATTGCATGAATTTACTAGTTTTGTCGAACTAGCTATAATTGGGAATCTTTTTTTCAAGGCACCAAATGAACTTTCAATGATATTTCGCAAAGAAGCATGCCGAAGATTAACAACTCTTTTTCATTTTGTGGGCCTCACTTGGAGTATTCTTTCAAGTGATATCTCACACCCCTAAAGGGTGTGATAAGTCCACCCTTTAAAGTTAAACCATCATCGACAAGATAATATTTTACCTAAAAAATAAACACAATCACATATTAAGTTCATATTTCAAAAAATTATTAAATTATACATGTTTTTAATTACAATTACCTTCAAGAATTTTTAGTTTGTTTTTTCTTGTTAATGTATTTGTTATGATTCTTGAATCAGAAGTAGTTCCTTCTCAACCTGCTAATAAATATGTAAATTTTATATCAAAAGAACATGCAACCAACACATTTTGAGTTGGCTGGTCTTTTCTACCATGGTATCTCGATGCATCCTCTGAAGATACTTTAACACGAACATGTGTTCCATCAATTGCACCAACACAATTTTGAAATACAATTCAGTGTTAATGCAATATTGACATATTATGAAACATAAAAACTGAATTAATTGATTTTTTACCTAAAAGTATGGATAAAATCTATTATTGTATAAGATTTCATTTGGCATAGTTGATCCGTTAGATTGTTGAATGAATTTGTCTTCTAATAGAATAATTGAACTCAGTACGTTGTGAAAATATTGAGAAATTGTTTTTGTTGAACGATAAAACGAAAACTGAACCAAATGCTGTTTATATGTGTGCGACAGCATGATGAGAAAGAGAGAAACTTGCTCTTCCACTGTACAATGTCTTGTACTACATACTCCACCCTCATGTCGAAGAATATCACAAAACTCTTTGAAAGTTGATGTTTCCATGTCTGTTATATTGCGGCATTGTACATCATCATCCAATTGATCAATGCACAAGTTGTTGTTGACATTGTCTACCACGTATGAAATAATAAAAAGTATAACATAAAAATAGAATGACTTGTTGTTGTTGGCATCGTCTCATGTCTTCTAATATGTGACGAGTTGCAAAGCCAAAGACAACCTTTTTATGAAGATGATGCTCATATGTGACAAGCTGCAAGCTAAATATATAACTAGTGATTATATTGAGAAGCATTGTCGATCGTCAAGCACTAGTACTGAAGAGTCGATTGTCAAGCTTCTTAGCTGATTACAGTATGCATGACATTGCTGAAACTGTTTAACAGTTAACCAGTGACATATACATCTTCAACCTTTGTTTGACAAGTAGAATCTGAAGTGTGGTTACTGAAGGAAGTGTCACACACATTTTTTCCCCAAAAAAAAAAAGAAATTGCAGATTGGGTTACATGCTGTTATGTATTCCCAATACAGAAGGATCCAAAACCAGAAATTTCATGGTTGGCACCATCGTCCACAAGCTTATAAGCCTGCCAAGATCATATATTTAGTCCACATATGTTGTGTGACGAACCATGTGATTTGACCTCACTTCATTCAGCATTAGTTGTCAATTTTTTAACTTTGGATACCCTGCATCCGCCACTCACAGCAGGTACACCTCAACTGTCAAACTTTTCCTATCATTCAACTTACAGGCCAGAGGATAACAGTTGTTGTTGGTCACTGGGTTGTTTAAGTTATTCACTCTATGACTGCATGCAATTAGTTTACTATGTAAAGCTCTCTCTCTCTATCTCTCTCTCTCTAACATGCAAGCGTGCTACAGTTAGCAAGACAGGAACAGTTTTTGAAAAGCCACCTAATGTAGGATGTTTGATAACTATGTTCAACTACTTCTAAATGCATTCCTAACACCTGTAGTTTGAATCCCCCCATCTTTGGTTCCAGCTTCGTGTCCATTCCATTTCCATGGGTATTCAGCTCCTGCAAACACGTCTTGAGGGCTAAATACTCAATGTCTTGCCCAGCATCCCCCCACTATCCCCCCACTGCACCATTCCATAGAAGTAAATGTTTGCTTTCATTTTGACTACTTCTACCACACCTTTCATGTGTTTAATTATATTTGTGGAAATATGGATGCTAATAGGATTATTCTTATCCCAGTGCCAATCCCCCCAAATGATGCCTGTTACCTCCCAGCATAACATGTTTCTTCTATCAGCTGCGTGTCACTTTTGACCCATCCAAATATCCTTGCAGGTCTACCAGGATGCTCATTCCTGGCACCCACATTCCTGATATCCTTGAGGCATACTTCATTTAATTTCATCATCGGAACATTTAATTGCTGATATTTAACTCTCTCAAATCAATGTTACCAGATTCCTTGCAGTGAGTAGTTATGTCTTGTCCTGGGCAAGAGCAAACACTATCTTGTCCTATTTTTACACTAACAAAGGATCCTATCTAGAGATTTGGCAACCTTTTTAGTCTTGCACATCACATTATTAGCATGTTCTATGCAGATATAACGTTAGTTTTCATAATTTGGTTGTCTTACAATGTCAATTACCATGCTCAGATAGGAGCACCCGTTCATTTTCTCACTTGGCATTTTCCAAGTTCTTTTAGTATGTTAGGGAATGCAAAACAATGTTCAATATATTTGTCTGATGATTCTACAAAGGTTAATAGTACTTGAGCCCCTTCCGAGGCACTACTAGATTTTCCTATGGGGAACATGATTGACATGTACATCCACATGTGCACTTTTCTGCTTGAAAGGGTGGGAGAGTGGCGGCTATTTACACAGTTTCAGTATTTTTGAAGGGCAATTTTTACATGCAGGTTCCAAGTTTCCCTTGTCCAGGGGAATGGGTGCAAGTCAGAGTGAGGTTTGTTCTCTCTTATCAAGAGGTAGTTTGAATTTTAAAGAAAATTTATGCTAAATTTATTGCCTATTACAACCAAAAAATTTGAGAAATGCTATGATTCAACCATTATTTAGAAGCATTATTGTTGTTTCAAATAGTTGTGATTGTCTATCTCAAATTTGTGATGTTACAGACCCATTTTTATACATGGACCAGTTGTCTTCCATATGGTGAGTACAAACTACTTGCTTTTAATTAATTTTTCCCTTGTTTATGGTATGAACCACGTGAATTTGAATCGAGAAAATTACAGAAAACTGAAAATCGATAGTCATTATGTAGTTTGTCTTTTGCAAGTCGAATTTACATCTTTCAATAGTAAAACTGAAAAAAGGTGTATCATGCGACAAAGTGGGCAGCAACCAAAATAAAAAAAATGCAGCAACCAAAATCAGAAAAAACACAGCAACTGAAAACATAAAAAGGCTACAAAAAATTCAGCAGATTTCAGATGGACGTTGGAACATGGTGTCGTAGCGGCGTTGGAACATGGTATCGCAGCAGTGTGCCATGTTTCTCTTGGAGGGGAAGGAGGCAACAGTATTGCAACTATGCTCGATTTAGTTGATCAGAAACTACCAACTCTACCTTTATACTAATCTTCAGAACCAGGTCAATGAAAGTTATACAAATGTTACAAGCGTATAACCAAAAAAAAAAAAAAAACAAAAACAAACAAAGAAGAAGAGAAGACGAAACGGAAGAAGAAGAAGAAGAGAGAGAGAGAGATGCAGCGGGTGATGGAAGAAAAACGAAAATGCACCTTCCTTGTAGCAGGATGTGAGGCCTTCCTTGCTTGAGGCCTTCTTCTTCCGTTTCTTCTTCTTCTTCTTCTTCTTTGTTTTTTTCTCTCGTTTGCTCTTCCGCCCTGTTCGTTGCTTGCCTTCTTCTTCAGTTTCTTCTTCAAGACATGGGGCCTTCTTCTTCCGTTTCTTCTTCAACAAGACGTGGAGCCTTCTTCTTTCGTTTCTTCTTCAACAAGATGTGGGTTCTCATGAAGGGGTATTGTGGGCAGGCTATAACTCCTTCTCTTCCTTTCCTTTCCTTCCCAATCCGTTCGATTTCGGAGGGATTGGATTTACACTACACAATCCCTCCCTTTTCTTTCCTTTCCTTTCCCTCTCCTTGCATCCAAACAAACTTTCTCCTTTTCCCTCCTTTCTAATTAGCCAACCAAACAGAGGAGGGATTGTTCAATCCCTCCCTTTCCCTCCCTTTTCTTCCAACCAAACAAGTTGTTAGTGTTTTTAAGTTAATAATGACTAATTAATGGATAGTTTCATTTCAAAAAAGACCACAATGCCCTTGAGTCTCCTTCCTTTAGAAAATTCATCATCTTTTCAAGTCTTTGAGCTCTCTCTCTCCTTTTTTTGATTTTTCTTCTTCTTTCACTTCTTCTTCTTGTTCAATGTTTCTTGTTTGGCTCTGCTAACCTTCAACTCCAAACCTTCATTTCCAACAAGAGGAGACCTTGGAAGAGCTTGTGATGGACTTTCAATGAGCATTTATAACCCATTCAAGTCACTATCAAGGAGTTCTCTCTGCCTGAAAGAGCTAAGGAGTCATCTCTACACCAATTCTTTTTTTTAAAGGTTTTATAATTTTTCTTTCTACCATTTTCTTGTCACTTTTATTCATAACAAGCCGATGAAGGTCTAGAGTCTTTCCAGAGCTAAGGATCCTCCTTGAAGCTCTAGGTGCATGACCAAGACAAATGTTTTCCTCAATATCTTTTTTTCTCTCTTTGTAACTTATCATTTTAACATTTTAACTAGTTTCTTCAGTTCTTTTAACTTTTTATTTCTTTTTAACTTGTATTTCTCTCATTTTAATTTCTCATCTTTAGTTCTCTTTTTTTCTTCCTTATTTCATTTCTTTCTCATTTAATTTTTTGTCTTTCAAATATATATATCCCTTTCTCTCCCTCTTTCATTTTTATTTATCTTTATGATTTTCAACTTTTCTTTCTCTCTTTTAATTCCCTCTGCGTATTCTTGCTCTTTCATCATATATCTATCTTTTCATGTCTTTATCTAATTCTCTGTTTTGATGGCTTGATTATACGTGGATGTGTATTATGATGAGAGGACTTGAGGTGAGTTATTTTTCTATTTTTATCATTTTGAGGTTGAAACATGTCCAACCTGGAAAACACCCAAACATGCTTGATGTACATGTTAATTTGCATTAAACATGTCATCTTCAATTTTTCAATTTGCAAATTCATCTTTATATTTTTCTTAATCATTCTTATAGCCTTTTATTGGCCTACCTATATTTTCAATGCACCCTTAAGTGACTCGCTAATGAAACCTTACCACTATCAAATTTCATCTAATGTTTCCTTTCTGTTGCTCCATAGATGTATGTTATGGTAGGAATGGTTTAGTTTTTTTTGTTATGCATATAGAATTTATGAATCATGCATACACAATCACTTATGAGACTCACAATTACTCACAAACACACTTCTTAAAAACTTGGTAAGACGAAATCAAACCCTAATGAGGTGATAATCAAATTAAGGTAAAATCTTGAAACTTACTTAAGGTTCAAGGGAAATACCCCTACAAATTATAACATTTTTTTGTTTTAAATATCAAACTTCACTCTTTTTAACATATTATTTTGATATTTGCAATATTACAAAATTTCTCTCTTTCGCGCTATGATGAATAAGAACTATGGTCATTGTCTATCTATTTTGATATCTTCTTGTCAAACAAAACTTAAAAAACTTGCTTTTACAAATCATGACAAGTTGAAGTCATGTTTCCATTGTCCTTTTTTGTTTTGAATGTGATAGTCAGCATAAGTAATTTACAAATATGTTCCTAATCATATTTCCTCAACCAAGTTGAAAACTTTGATTTTTAAAATTATCTTCAAATATAAGTTATCTTTTATTTGAGATCTAGTGACAATATTTGAAGAACTCAAATGATCTTACAAGCGTCCATGTTAAACAATTTGTTTTCTATACTATTTGGCTATTCCAACAATTCAATCTTAAGTATTAAAGTTACTAAATATTAACAGTTCAATTAACCCTTAAGTCCGCACTATTTTTTTAACTAAATCATATTTTAATCACTTCAAAATTTATCACAACATTTTGAAAAAAAATATTTAGACTTGAGCACAAATGCACATAGAATTTAGGATAACATTTCAAATATCGAAATGTGCAAAGCAAGAGGTTAGTTCTTGGTTAGGTTACCCCCAATAAAGGCGTTGGGTATGGCTGGACCTTGTACCTACGTGAGTCCCTTCCTTTCTGATTTCAAAATAAAACCTCATTTTTTGGAAACACTACAAAGACCAAAATAAATTTTGGGGATGAAAATATGTAACAAGAACAATTTTTAAAGATAATGCATATAATTAAGACTACATTGCCTTCAAATCCATGTCTAAACCCCATGTCAAACTCACAACATATATCAATCAATGTCTACTTAAAACTTTCTCTTGTTTAGATAGAGTTTGGAGACTTAGAAAGCATTTTTTCCTATGACCATATCCTATTTAGATCATGTCAAGGTCAAATCTGGACTTCGATGGTATCCAATATGTTCTTGAACCACTTAAAAGGTTGCAGCCTCTATAAAACATTCAACCTAGCAATGAAACTCATTAACAACAGTCTGATTCATGTAGTGGCTGAAAGATTGAATCCAAAAACCAGTACATTTTGGTTTGCATGGAATAAAATTCCAATCACCCTAGATGAATTTTCCACTATTATGAGTTTGCCTAAGCTTGAAGGTGACTCCCAAGGGGACCAGTTTAAGAACAATTCCCTATCAGTCAAGAACAAGTTAAAATCCTATAAGTAATTTCATTGGCTGCATGACTTGAACAGAGACATACACCCAATGCATGTTTTTCATCAAACTCAGCCCAAGCCATGCTTAACACTTAAACCACCCTGCGGGCACACTATAGAGGGACGATCCTTCTAGTACTCTCTCTCTCTTGTTCTCTCTTCTCCATCACGGCCAAGTCAATAAGAAGAAGAAGAAGGAGCAGCAGCTATCCCTAGCAAAGAAGCCTCTCTCTCTTTCCCTTCCTCTCATTGATTTTGCTAAACTGGGGCCCTTCTCTTAGGCTCTTGTTTAGGTTTTTTGGTTGTAGGAAGATAATTTGAGCTTCAAGACTGAAGATATTCGCCTACTATTGATTTTTCCTTAGCTTGAATCCTCTCTTTCGGTTATTGGTTAGGATTATTGGTTTTTCAAGGAATCAACATCAAGTTCTCTTTCAGTTCCAATGATGGACCAGCAAGGTAGGGGCATTTTTTCCATTTGTCTTGTTTTCATATTACTTCCTGGATAACTGGAGCCATCGTGGGAGGGTTTTTGCCTTCTTTAATTTTCAGTTAGGAATGATGTCTAGCTAGGGAGCCAACGTGAATTTGTACATGATAATGTGCATTAAGTGCATGCATCTCTCAGTTTTTTATGAAATAATTATATAAAATGTTTCCGAATGGCATAAGGCCATCCCATTTCAGCCGACCAGCCTCTTGAACCAAATTTCTAAACTAAAACGTGTGTGAAGTCCACAGTGATTTAGAACCCAAATAGGAGAGAGAAATTTAAAATGTCGCTCATTGCTTGCCTATTTACTACTTTCGCCCTTTCTTTTGTTATTTATTTTTTATTTCATCTGTGTCACTCATGGACAAAAGCAAAGAGAGAGTGAAAATTTACCTTCAATGCGATGCATTTGCATTCATGTCCTTTATGTAGAGCCTATTAGGAATGGATTCATCTATTACATCATATAAAATCTACCCTTACTTGACCACAAGAATATATATTTGCTTGAGAAGATCTACTTATTTCCTCTCAATTTTCATTTACATTTTCATGATTTGCTGTAATTTCTCTTGAGAAAGATGTTCAAGGAGGTTAGAAGCCAAGTCTTCAACACCCCGATGTAAAAAATCCAAGCTATGTAGTACTCAATTTCTTTAATTCAAGATAAAGTATATGTATATATATATATATATATATATATATTCATTTACATTTTCATGATTTGCTGTAATTTCTCTTGAGAAAGATGTTCAAGGAGGTTAGAAGCCAAGTCTTCAACACCCCGATGTAAAAAATCCAAGCTATGTAGTACTCAATTTCTTTAATTCAAGATAAAGTATATGTATATATATATATATATATATATATATATATATATATATATATATATATATATATATATTGTGTGTGTACCGTTTTATGTAAAAATAGCTTTTTTCTTTCAAAGATTATGTCAAAGGCCACGTCCTTAAACTAATTTGAAGGAGATAGTTTTCCAATGTTGACCCTTGCTTGCTCAAAGCAACAATGTTAACCAACTTGAAATTTGAAAATCGGTTTGATTAAATTCATATATATATATATATATATATATATATATATATATATATATATATATATATATATATATATATATATATATATATATATATATATATATATATATATATATGTGTGTGTGTGTGTGTGTGTGTGTGTGTGTGTGTGTGTGTATGTATGTATGTATGCATGCATGTATGTATGTATGTAGATAACCCAAACCTTAATTTGCCAAATGAAATTTGAAACTTTCAAGATTTCTTTTATTAAACATTTAACTTCAGCTCAAAAAAGCTACAATTTCATCATTCTTTACTAGGGCGAAATCCTAGTTTTGCCAAAATCAGTGTTGCAGAGAATGACATCCTACGTGGCTGATTTCTTGTTTTCATGATTTCACATTTTCGACTTTCTAAATGGTCTGGTTGTCACCTTAAGACCTTACAAAAGTTTAGCCAAAAGCTGTAATTAACATTCTCAAAACCCACGAGTAATCTTGTCGAATGTGTTCAAAATACTATATCTCGTTTGCATAATTTTGAGGTTTACAGCCAATTTTGGAGTAAACATCACTCTTAAAATCTGATTATATATATATATATGCTACCAATTTCAAAATTTAATCTATCAACATTAAGAAAAATTTCAAAAAATTCTACATTGTACTTTGGAGGAAGACTTCCAAAGTAGATGCTACTCAGTTTGCGACTATTAAAACCAGCAAATGGTATACTTTTATATTCATTGGAACGTATACAATGGATTTCTTTCATGATTTTTCCTTTTCAAAAAGGATTCCCATAAAATTTTAAGATTTTGCTTTCATTTTCAAGAGTTTTATATATGTTAATAAATATCTCAAACTTATAGACTATACTCTAGTGACTATGTCTGATCCAATATCAAGTAATAACCTAAAGGTCGTCCTACATACTCAACTTCACATAAAAAAATGGTCTTCATTCCATGAATGCATATATGATGGAATGAAAAAATTAATGCATATTTATGTAGGGAGAGCAAGTGAGAGTGAATAATATATGTATGCATATAGTTTATCTTTTTAACTCATGCATGCACTCACTTATTCAATCACACATATGTGCATTATCTTTCGAAATAAGTGAATAAATTTCAAGCTGCAAAAATATGGCCGAACCATATTGCAACAAAAATTTAAATCCTCACTTATTTTTTAAAAGAAAAAACGTAGACTCCTCTCAATTTTGTCAACAATACATTTGAAACTAAGATTTTGCTACATTTTCCAAGACAAAATCTTGGAATCCCTATTTTGCCAACTTTGAGCTTTGCTTATGAACTTGGAAAATTCATTATTTTCTCTAAAAGAGAACATGATACAATTTCAACTCATGACTCCTATCTTTTGGTTTCAATCAACCGATTTTATCAAAAGAGATTTTAAAATTAGATCATTTGATCCATTTTTTAAGCTATTCAAGTCAAGTTCATTTTTGAATTTGCAAGTTGAAAATTTTGATCGAAGGCCATAATTTGATTTCAAGTTCATATGAATGAACTAAAGCTCCAAGTTCAACTTTTTACAAATCAAATTTGCCATTTCAAATCCAACTTTCAATCTTCAAATCAAATTAAATTTTCAGAAAAAATCGAGGGTCCCAATTCAAAACAATTTGAACAATCTTCAATTTTCAGTTTTGCGGAATTCAAAAGCACTCTCTAAAATTTCAATTAAGTTCAAAATGAACTTCAAAATCAAAGTCTACATGATGTATCAATGAGTTGTACAGTGGTCAACGACAAGAAACTCCACGTTTATCCGGCGGGGTTGGTTGACTGACAGATTGGCTCCTCCCTTTGTCCCAGCTGCTTTGGCTCAGGTGGCTGACGGTCCCCTGGGGGCCTGGAGGGAGATTTCCCCAGCAGGCGGGCAACGTCTTAAATCAAGGCCAGAAAGAAGAAGTTCCGGCGGAAAAGGGAAGGCATCATGATGAGCAGGAGAGCTGCCGGTGGTGGTGTTGGCGGCAGCGGTGTCCGAAAGCATGCTGCCCTCATCTTCTGCTTCTGTGCCTTGATATGCCTCTCCATTTCCTTTAACCTCTTCCACTCTCACACTCTCCTCTTCTCCTCTCCTGAAACCCCTCCAACTGTTACTGACTCGGCCGGCAAATCGGAGGACGAGCGGCCGCCGTCTTCCTTGAAGGCATGGCCTCCACTTCCCTCCTTCACTCCGTGGTCGTTCGACCCTAATCTCACTGTGGGATCCTGCGAGGCCTACTTCGGCCATGGCTTCGGCCACCGCGTGGACTTCCTTGCTGGCGGGGCCGGTAGTAATGGTGCAGGTGGATGGTTCCGCTGCTTTTACAGCGACACCCTCCGGAGTTCTGTGTGCGAGGGAGGGAGGATCAGAATGGATCCCGATCGGATCCGGATGTCGAGGGGCGGGGAGGATCTGAATTCGGTGATCGGCCGGAGAGACGAGGAGGAGCTCCCTTTCTATGAAGAAGGGGCTTTCGTCATAGAGGCGGAGGGCGAGAAGAGGAGGATCGTTGACGAGGTGGATCTCGATCGATTCGTGCCTGTTGGCGCTGTGCAGCATCACACCATGCGCAATTTGATCGGCTCTATCCGCTCGGTTCCTCCGGAGACATTTGAGTGTTCTCAGGTAAAGGTTTCCGTTCCGTTTTCCACTTTCCAGGTGGTTTTCCGATAATTGGCCCCTCTGTCTACTGCTGTATCATCCCATTTGATGCTAAACTTTTGTAATCATGCGGTTGCAGTGGATAGATGATCCGGTGTTGCTTGTTACTCGATTCGAGTATGCAAATCTTTTCCACACGGTTACTGATTGGTATAGCTCGTATGTCGCCTCACGAGTCACTGGTCTGCCTGCTCGACCGCGTCTGATATTTCTGGATGGCCATTGCAAGGTAGGGCTCCTGCGATGATCTCTTAGAATGGTAAATTGATTCTCATTAGCTTTTCTGCACATTCAGTTTCTTGCTCTTGGATTGAACTCATCCTCTAATTGCTAGAATGATTTGGTTTTGCTGAATTCGTCATAGTTGATCCTCCTCAACCACATATGTTTATTCACTCGTTATTGAAAAAAAGTGACCCTACACTTTCCCTTGCAGTTTGACGCTATTGAAAATGCTTGAAGTATATCTTGAAGATGAACAAAAAATCAGTCAAATCAAGTCAGGAAAAATATTTAACGATGGCTACACGATTATGTGGGAAAAGATCAGGAGGGTTTTGCATTGGTTCATGATTAAAAGTTGTGGCCTTAGATAATGCAATAGGTTTTTTACTTAGTTTTTTCATATATATACATGTAGCCCTGGTTATGTTTGAAGTGAAATACCGAAACCTTACACACGCACGCACGCAGATGCATATAGCTTTGGTTGTGTTTGAAGTGAAATGCAAAAGTAGAAACTCCTTAAGGTGGTTCAGGTATAGGGCCGTTCTCATCACAGCAGTTGTTCTCTTCTCTTCTATCTTCTATGACAAAAGATTACCTAGCGTGGACACCCAGATTTTACAGTCTTGCAAGAGCGGAGCACATATTGGTGGAAGTTTATGTGAACTTGTGCAGGTCTTAATCTTGCAGCTCTGAAGGAGTTGCCACCAGCCGAGGGATGTCTGTTCACAAGCTTCATCTACTTTTTATGGAACATTTGAACATGCTGAGGCTAAATTCATGAAATTTTCAGTCGCTTAAGTAGGTTTCCCCTGTTTATAAAGAAGGTATGTGGTTTAACCGTTCCTTTGAGAAACCTCTTTTGTGGAAATTTCTAGGTTGGCCTTACCCATTTGACAATATGATAGGTATTTGTAACCATTCTACTCACATCCAATTTGCCAACCATTCAACCAGAAATAAGTGTGTCGTTTTATTTTTTAATTTAACTTTAATTTTCTTTTTTCTTTAATTTTATACACAGAAACCAGAATCTAGTTTAAAAGACATCAATCACTTGCCCAGGTGCATAAAGCCATGTGGCTCCTTACCCCTACCCCAAGAATCAGAACCTGCTTAACCAGTAGCCATATGGTTCAAACTTTCAACCTTCCACCCTATGTTATCAAGGCGTCCAGGTGCTTCCTGGGAGCCAGGCTGCACCCAGTGTCTAGGCAAAAAAAGCGACCAATTATTTTATATTTTTTAGCAGTGTTGTACGTATTGTACAATACGGAGCCGTATCGTAAGATATGTATCGTCGCGTTTCAAAAATGTATACATAATAGTATACGTATCGTCGCGTTTTAAAAAATTACATAATATAATAAAAAAGACTAACAATACATAATAGTATACATATAAATACACAACAATAGCAATACATATAAGTACATAACCATACTATTGTATACATATAACAGGTATCACAACAGTATATGTTATATAACAGGCTAACAGTATATACATATAATAGGTTGATGCAATACTATATAAGATGTATAACAGTCTGTACATGTTAGGATATACATATAACACGTATTACCCTACATATAGTAGGGGTAACAAATTGTATTACAATACAACTTAACATAATAGTATGTACATATAAGTTTATAATGGGTATAACAAATTAACAAAACATATAACTATATGATATAAGTACTTAACATAACCATACTAATGTCTACATATAACAGGTATGAGGTATCACATACTATATAACAGATTAAATAACTAACGGTATGTACATATAACAGTATACATATATATAACAACATAATTAACATAACAATACATAAAAATATGTAGTCAATACAAAAATAGAGTACATAACAATAGCTACTCAATTAACAAACTTTAAATTGAAAGGAAAGATGACTTTTCATTTTCCCATAGACTGGGCGTGCGCAGGTGCCAACACATATCCCGTCGCCTAAGTGGTGGACTTAGTCGACGGGTGTGAACTCACGTGTAGTCCACGCCTAGGGGAGGCCTAAGCTAGGCATTAACAACATAGCTTGCACCTAGCAACCATGACCTGTCCCTTTACTTCTTGCAGCAATTTTCATCTTTCCTGTGATGGCATATGGAAAACCATTACATTTCTAAGAACTTTCCAATCATCAATCTATTTATATAAGTTGCATAATTTTTTTTTTCATAATTTTCATCTTTTCTGCTTCTTTGTCATATGGAGATGAATTTGAAGGGCTTGCACATGCCTATTCAAACGGTAATATGTATTGTTAGGTATTTTGGATGACTTTCAGCTCATGCCTGTTACATCTCCAGGTGGGCTTATTTCTTCTAAGCTTTCTCCAGGAGATCTAGAAAATGCTTCTTTGTGAAAGTCATATCTCTTTAAACAACATGCTAGAAGTTATTGAGTCCACTAATGGTATCATAGTGAATTAATTACTTAATGGAGGATTCTCTCTATGTATATAATTCCCATGTACTGGTAAGACTTAAAACTTTGCATCTGGCCGATGCTGCATGAGCTCCCATCAATACACTGTTTATGTTGATTCTCTACCCAAAGAAGCAGGAGAAAGACTGATGAAGAGCAGTGAAATACTTGGAACATGTGATTCCTTTCCCCTCACGTGCTTATTTTTTTAGGCTATTGACTGCTTTTTTATCATTATAAATTTATAGAACAGTAAAGATTCTAGCTAAAACATCCTCTTGAGCTGTTAGGGAGAACTGACCTTCATTTACATGTTGACCCTCTAACCTGTTTCTTGGTTCTGTGAACCTGTAGTTTCAATTCAAGCTGAAAAAAGGAAAAAAACCACTCTAACAGTCTCTGACATCTCAAAGAACTGAAAAAATTCCACTAATGGCACTTTAGACACATATGATAATATCAGAAAAATTGTCATAGTACATTGAAAATGTCCTTGAGAAATATATATCCCATCATTGTCACAACTCACTGGTATTGCGGTATTAGCGAAAAATTGAGAAAAACAAAAGAAATTAAAAAAAAATGGGAGAAAAAGAAAAATAAATTTGTCGTGGCTTTTTTAAGTTTCTCATTTTTCTTTTTTCTTTTACATTGAAAGGATTACATATTCATATTTAAAATTTTAAACTTAACAGAAATTATTTGTTATCATTTTTATCATCAGTAAGAGATTGCTTTTATCATTTTGTCTAATTTTTTCAATGTCTTATTAGTTTCTTTTTACTTTTATTTTGTTTTTAACTAATATTTAGATTTTTTTTCATTTTCCCAAGATTTTCCTGAGAAAAACGACTTTACCAAAAAAATACCTGAGAAAAACCTTAGTGTTAAAAACCCAAAAATAATATTTGTGAGAATGATCCAAATATTACGTTGACAGTGTAACAATGCTCTTTTGCAACTATTTGAAATGAAGGATATTTGTGTCTTAAGCATATGCTTTCGATTTTTATTGTTTCTTATACTTTAGAAACTTCTATAATTATTTCCTAATACTTTTTTCCAGGAAAACACTAGAAAAACTTATTATATCAGTGTTTCTCTCTCTCTCTCTCTCTCTCTCTCTCTTTTTTTTCATTGCTAGAAGTTCTGAGTGTCTTACTCAATCTTCTGGAAACACTTTCGGAAAGACCTTGTCACTAAAGCATGAATGATGCTACTGGTTATTATGCCCCATATTTCATTCACCATTGGATCGTTCATATATATATATATATGTATAATTTTCATGTACATTTGTGGCCCATTCTTTCAAGAAAATGCCAATGCCATTGACCTTAATAAATTGGAGTTAACATAGTTGATGGTTCTCCCACTAAACCCTAGTACTTCATTCCCTCGCTTTCATTTTAACTTGCAACTTATTTCTAGAACCCTTAGCCTTGAGAATTCATTTAATATCACTAGAGAGTTGAGGACCATTTTGAGCTTTCAGGTGTTTTGATTACTCTTGATCTATAGGCCTCAATTTTTGTCCTTCCACCTATCTCAATCCTTCTTCATGGGAACACTTTTGATTATATTGATGTACAAACAACTCTGTTTGGAAAAGCGTCACCTTTGTCTGGGATCCAAGTTTGATAAGTTGAGTGTATCTCCTTTTTGAATGGTATTCATGTTGTAGCTAATTTCTCATTTTCTTTAGCAGCATTTTACCTCATATTAATATGCTAACCTTAGTTAGTGAATGCTCTTTCTACCCCTTTTGTGGTGCTCGAAGCAATCACGTTGTCATATGTGGCTTGCTTGAATTGTGTGTTACTAAGTTGCTTTAGTGTGCCACAGGTAAGCAATTGCCTTGACATATAAAACTGACTCGAATTGTCTGGTTAGTAAGTTGCTAAGTCATGTGGGTATGGGTATGATTCGAGTGTGAGTGTGGAGATACGGGTGCAAACAGGGCAACTTTAGGAAATATGGGTATGGGACATGACAGAATATATATATACACATATATGCAAAATAACACACAAAAATCAAAATGACAGCAACATTTAAATAAACAAATGATATAAATAAAAACATTATGTTGTAATGAACAATAACTCTAAAAACAGAATGAAAACTGAGTTACAAAAAACTGAATCAAGTAAAATTAAGCAATTTGGATCGGTTTCGATCTAAAAAGTACCCAAGTGTGTCCAGGTGCCCACTTTCGGTATGAGTATGACGACAGGGTATGTGGATCTTACTGAAGTACCCACGTAACTTAGGTTGCTTTAGGTGTTCCATAGATGACCGAGCTATGTTCTGTTCACTCTTCATTACTTCGCAAACCATGCACCAGTTCCACTGATCACTTTCTTCTTACCCTTCTTGTGACTAATGTGATTGACTAGTGGTCTTCAAACAGAACTCTCCAAACAAGTGGTTGTATTGAAGTGGTACTTTGATTTGAGAAGTTTGTTGATATTATTCGCTTGGTCAACTATTATAGGGTTTACTTAAACAAACCCATTTGCTGTAACTATTGTAATTAAATGCTTGACCTGAATAAAGTTCCATTATTTGAAATGGGACTGGACTTATTTCTTAGTGCCTCAACTCTAGTTTACTGAAGCTGTATGCCCCTGTGGCATAAATCTTCAAATGGCCATCTAATTGAAAATGCATTGGAAATGCTCCTCATGACTACCAAATGCCTTGACTATCCTCCACTGAAAGAGATACTCTATGTGCATGTGTTATCATATTTTTACCTGTCAAAGATGCTATAGCTTGGAAAACGCATACCAGCATTCTCTAGGATCCTGATAATTGCAGTTCTGCTGTTTATCAGCTTAAAATTTCTCGTTACGTCTTTGCACAATGTTAGACTCGTAGTTCTATTCTTCAAACCAAAGTCCTTTGAGCTTTTTCTAGTATGTTCTTCTTTGGTTCTGTCCTCCTTCTCCATGTTGACCTGTTTCTGGTTTAGGTACATGGTTTGCTTGTTCTTGCTTGAATCAGACAGTTTGGACTTTAGATCTTTCAATAGGTACAGGAAGTTTTTTTGTCTTGATGATTGTTATCACAGTAAAGAAAGATCATATCCTTGAGGTAACTATTCCTGGCATTTGATGTCATTTATCAGGAATCATTCAAATCAATCTAGCTGTATTCATTTTTTCTGAAGTTATGGGGACGCCAAAAAAGCATGTAGCATCATTTTCCTCTAGTCATGGCCCTCAAGCTACTGCCTCTCAATGAGATTGTGAGTGCTTGCCAGTCTTTTTCCTCAAATTTTACTGTAACCTTCCTCCTTCCTCTAAGGTTAATCATGTCATTTTTTTTTGCATTCACATCTCATTTTCATGCATATGCCCTATGTCACATAGGTACGGGTATGGGTACGGCGTTTTCGTAAATCTTAGTACAGTTGTACGGCGATAATTATATATTTTTAATTAAAAAAATGAAAAAATTGAAAAAAGCAAATTCAACAATCGTAAGCTCTAAGGCACACGAGAATCACTAACACTACTAACAAAAAGCCACACATGAAAGCAAATGGAAGCAGACGAGGGAACATGTCTGAAGCATGGGGAAATGAAGCAAATGGAAAAAGCCACACATGAAAGAGAGCTGAGTGCAAATGGGCAGCCATTAAAATGAGTAAACAGTAAACACGGTCGTGTGAAAAGACAAGCCATTAAGATGAGTAAACAGTAAACGCGGTCGTGTGAAAAGACAATCTCATTTACTCCATTTCAAGCATTGCCAAACTCCAAGTACACCAGCACCCAAAAACAGACATGAGGAACGAGTTGATGTGCAAGTTACAGTTTTCACAGAAGAGAGAAACCAGCAGTCAGCAGAATCTTCTTCAAGCCACAAGAAAAGAATATGCTCTCTACCATTTTCCCAAACAAATAATCTCAGTTGAGAACTGAATGTATCAAGAAAAAGGAAAAACTCAAAACACACCATGCGGTGAGGCAGATGAATAGGGAGCAGGAAATCCTTGATTTTCAGCAGACAGCACTCCACCGCCAGAATGTGTTCCAATTTAAGATGGCGAACCTGTTATGAACAAGTCATCAATTTTGGGAAACTAGAAAGAAGAACAAATCCTGCAACAAACATGTTGATCGGAACCCTAAAAATCAAAACGAAACATCCGAACTAACAAAGCAAGAAACCTGCCGTTCGTCCGTCAAATGGAGAAAGGTTGCCATCCGTAGGGTCGCCGGACGCCAGCCGCCGTCCGTCTCCAGCTGCTGAAGCACCAGGCGGAAGGCAGAAGAACACAGAAAATTGGGAGGGAGAAGACGAGCGTCGTGGATCCTTTTTAGATTTTTTTTTATGGTTTGGATCTGGTTCCAATCCAGAACGAGATCCAAACGAACCATGACGTACCCACGTACCCGTACGTGGGTACTTTTGGCGTACCATGGTGACATAGCATATGCCCTGTTTGACTTTACATTTCATTCTAAACCATGGAACTGCATGCTTGAGTTGTCACATTGGTCTGGTTATAGGTGCTAAACAATTTCAAACTGATGTGCCCACAGATATGCTAGCTATATGTGTACAATATGACAGCAATATGGTTTTAAGCAAAAAATAATATATTCATTATTTATAATATCATATTCATAAATTATACTAATAAATAAAAGAATACCAAAATATGTTTGCTGTGTCCAGTACCAACACCTGTGGCCAGCCTTGTTAACAGTCACAGCATTGTTTATCTAAACATCGGAATGCTCCCACAATCTAGAGAAAAGCCAATGATTTATTTTCATGGCATCTGGAACTAGTATACTTTGGGTCAGGTTAGAGAAGATTCCGGTAGTGGACCCCGACACTACTTTAATGATGCCTTGGCTCTTATATCATTCTAGTGATACTGTTGTTGAGTTCAAAGTGTTTTTTCCCCAATATTCCCAGTCTTTGAAAATTTTTCAAATTTTAATTTCTTACAGCAGCTGCATCTTCACCTTTAGTGTCGGAAGATCATACTGTGTCCTTGCTGTGTATTGAGCTTGTCTTTGTGAACCACAAATTTCGCCATGGTACATCTGTCATGTATCTTTTTGCTGCATATCATCTCTACCATGACCTATACCATATTACACACTTGATTTTATATAAATATCCATGAACTATGCCAGGTTTTTTCTTTCATGTCACTCAAATTTTACTCGTTTACAATGCTTTGACTGCATGGCAAATGTTGATAGTGCATGTGCTCTCTGATTTGTGTGGATTTTGCTGTACTTTTTTTTCCTACATAATAATGTCCATGTAAAATCTTCCTAGTTAGTTGCACTCTGATGTTGAATACAGGTTACCTTTTTCTTGTGATTTTTTCTTCTGTATCCACTATTGGCCTTACAAACTGAAAAGGGACATTAGTTCATTGAGTTTGACTTTGGTTTCTGTCATTGGCTCATTAGGCACCCATTGAAGAAGCTTGGGAAGCACTCTATTCAAGTGTGCAATATGCCAAGGGTTCTGGTACTCTATGCTTACGTCACGCTATTCTATCACCTTTGGGTTATGAAACTGCTTTGTTTAAGGGACTCAGTGAGGTCATAAATTGCCATGGTGCTCCTGCTCTTGATTTGTTGGGTAGTCCTGATACTGCAAAGACTTCACGGCTTACAGAGTTTGGAGAAATGCTTAGGGCATCATTTGGCCTTCCTTTAAAGGAAAACATTCCAAAGCTATTTTCTGCCCCTAATATACTATTTGTTAGGAGAGAAGATTATTTGGCACATCCTCGCCATAGTGGGAAGGTGGAGTCAAGGTTAAGCAATGAGGAGGAGGTATTTGGTGCTCTCAAAGAATGGATTTCTACCAGAGCAAAATGTAAAGTACGTCTTGTGAATGGGCTATTTGCACACATGCCTTTCAGGGAACAAGTGCATGCTATACAGGAAGCATCACTGGTTATAGGCGCTCATGGTGCTGGTCTCACGCATATTATTGCTGCAATGCCACAAACAATTATCCTTGAATTGCTGAGTAGCCTTTATAGAAGGCCACATTTTTCCTTGATTTCACAATGGAGAGGGCTCACTTATCATGTCATCAACCTTCAAGGTTCACATGCTAGTCCGGATGAGGTTATCAAGAAAGTTAGCTCCATACTGGACAGTTTTCAGTGTTGAAGGTCTCTATGCTGCACTGGTTGATAGCTATTGGTCACAGTCCCTTTTATTTATGGAGTTGGCCTGTACAGGATATTGAGAACATTCTTTCTCTAATTTTGTGCATGGCAAATGTTAACGATTTTTCAGCAATAGGAAGATCTGCCCTTAAACTTGGGTTAAAACCAAGCTCTACTTCATAGATCGAACAACTTTCCCAAAGGACGAGATAAAGTAAACACGAGGCTGTAAAAATGTGATATCCTTGCATTGCATGTTGACCCTTCTAATATGATAGCAGATGGAAACATTTCTTGCTGACTGTTAAAAAAATCTGCTGGTGCTTATCATCTTGAGGTGTTTTCTTGTGGAAGCCAGTTAATTTGAGAGCTGGGACTGGTCTGAAGTGTAATTACATTGTATCAGCTATTGTCACCTTAATATTCTCATTCTTTTCTTGGTATTTCTCTTTAAAAAGTTCAATTCTTGAACATATGTACAGGTATTCTCAGCAAGTTCTGGTTGCCTGATTTTAAGGACCTAATGGATTGGACTACTCTATATGGCTTCAACTTTGTGGCTTGCTCTGAAAGTGTCTTATGGTTTTTTCTTCCATTGTAACTGTACGATGCTTCTGTTATACCGACGTATGTTGTCAAAAGTCTAGAGCAACTTGCACAGCGAGTAAGCCTAGGTGGTATTACTAGGCACGTTTAAGTTGTGAAAAGAAACAAAAGCAAACCAATAAAATGCAATATTAGTTTATAAAAACAAAATATTGAATTCAAAGCTACTGACGGCAGGGGATTATTGGAAATTAGAGTAAGTCCTCAATGGTCTATTAATAATTTTAATGTTTTTGGAGCACTATTTTGTAATTTCTTTGGTCGACCCTAATGACTTATTATGGGTGATTAGCGTTAATTGAATATAACCTTTATTCGTCTACCAATCTGTTTGTAGCATGGTATCAGAGCTTCTCATGCTTAGGAGAATCTTATGCCCAACAGATTGGATTAATCCCTACTCTTCCCCCTGTTTCCTCCCCCTTTCCCTGATTCTTTGAAATTCGTCCAAACCATACTGGTCGTCTTTCTTGGTGGAGTTGTTTTCATCGATTAGGGGTCTGATGACAACTGTCCATCATGCAGCAGTGATCAGTGGATTGACAGGAACCATTTTAAATACTTCATGAGGTAACTTAGAAGATCATCAGAAGAAATTCATATCAGATCAGAAAGTTTGTGCTTAGTTGTGTTTAGATTTGAGGTGTGTTGATGACTAAGGCGTGTGATCTGATATGTATCTTCTCGTTTACGCAGAGTACAGAGCCTTTGCTAAACCTTTTTCTTATGGATCCTCTATAACCTTGGAACACTAATTTTGAAAGGCGGTTGAGGACATTTATGATGTTAGTGTTTGGACAGTCGAAAGCATATCCTGGTCTAAAAGGAACCAAGAAATAAGAGTAGGAAATATTAGACGTGGTTGGACAACAATGACACATACTCTCAGGATAAGAATGTTAGTAGAATTCAAGTTGAGTAAGAGATCTTTCAATTGTCGTAGGGTGATCAGAATTTACCCAGTGTTATCATTGGTCAAATTTGTATATGAAAGGCTGAATTCAGTATGCACTCCTTGTTTCAATGCTCAAAAATCTTATCAGAAGCAGATCTTGTTTGTGTGTTTTCTATCAAGACGATCTCTGACTATTTAGCTGGCGCAGATGCTTAGGGGCTCTGAGATTCCCATTCTTACTGATGCCTGTAATCGATTGAATCGTCTTGTGGTTATCTTTTGTAGTCTCAGGGTGACTCTCAAGCTTCAGCCCTTGCTGCTATTGGTGGGCGTAGATGTGGCTTGGCCAATTTTATTACAGGCAGAGGTCGTGGTTGAGGTAGTGGAGGACATGGTGGACTGCAATGCACTTATTATGTCAAAGAAAGACATCTTGAGAATCATTGATGAGTAAAGGTTGTCACCCCTCTAGCTTAGCCTCTTCCACCAAAGCAACTGCACAAGTTGCATCTTTTCTTGTCAAGCCTGTGCCACTTCTACAACAAATACAATTACTCTTGGTGTCAGTCATGTAGAATATCAGCTTTTTGCCCAATGGCCTACATTTGCATCTGTCTATATGCTACGATTGGTATGACATGTTTTGAAGGTACAAAAGTGAATAATAAAGGTAAACTAAGGGTCATTGATTCCGGAGCTTCCCAACACTTTTGTGGGGATTCACATAGTTTTTCTACTCTACATCAATTGTCCTCCTCTCTTGATGTAAAATTGGGTGATGGAAGTCTGTCCTCAATTATGGGGCAAGGAAATGTGCAACTTGTCCATCGTTTATAGGTTCAACATGTTTTATGTACTCCACAGTTTCTTAACGGTGAGAGAGTTTACTAAGGAGCAAAAATGCCAAGTTACATTTGACTCTAGTTATATTATCTGTTTTAGGATTTACTGATTGGAAAGAAGATTGGTGGATGCATGAAGTAGAAGACATTTATTATCTCACACAACCAATTGGATTGACCACCTAACTTGTGAAATCGAGCTCAATTTCCTTCTAGTGGCATTTCAGACTGGGTCATCCTTTTCTTTCCAAGATTTGCCAAGTCATTTTTCACATCACTCTTACAAAGTCCTTCCAATGTGAAACATGTCAACTAGGAAAACATTAGTGTAGTTCCTTGTGTCAGATCAAAATTTTTTAATTCAATGTGTTTTTTAATCTTATTCATGCTGATATATATGGGCTTACTTGGGTTCCTAATAAATTTCAGTCTAAGTATAATCTAGTCAATTTCAACGATTTCTTTACATTGTTTTAAGTTTCTAGACAAAGCAAATGATTGAAGTCTTTCGTATTGTCAAATCATTCATTCTCATTGATAATGCTATTGAATTTAAATACTGTAAGTTACTACAATTTTATCGAGAGAATGAAATTTATTATCAATTTTCCTATGCTTCTATATTCCAGCAAAATGAAAACAACAACACCTTTTACATGTAACACAGATCTTTATGCTTTGACTAATATGTTGATATGCTTTTGGAGTTATATTCTTCTTACAGCCTATCTTATTAACAAATGTCTTCTTGCACAATCAAATACCAAATTTTTGTGTGGCTGTTTTATCCTTATTGTTCTTTGTCTAGGACTATCTTAAAGTCTTTTGTTATGTCTACTTTGTGTAGACACTTAGGCTTATTGGAGACAAGTTAGCAGCACACACAACTAAAAGTACTTTTCCTTGGGTGTCTAGCACACCTACCTAGTGTCCCTTAAAGAGTATATCAATGGGATGCCACAATTAACTTTGTACCTTCTTCAAAATGGGTCCTATTCAAATTTGGAAGCATCTAATTCACTTTCTTTACCTATTCCTCATATTCCTTTTAGAGTTAGTACTTTTATTGCCATCATCATCTCCTGTATAACCTCCAACTCAATTCCGTGACCCTTCATTGGTATATATTTAACATCAGGTCTCTCCTCATTTCTCTTTATCGTTTCCTTTTTGGAAGTAAGTAATCCTGATACTATTGATAATTCTTTTACTCACATTGATAGTTGTGTAGAAGAACCCATGACTGAAGATGATACCCATAGCCCTGAAGAAAAGAAAGTACATGTGTACTCTACATCCAATTTTCCAGTTTGTATCAAAAGATATATTTACTTTGTCTACCATCCTCATTTCCATCAATTACCAACATGTTCATTTGGACCTTTAGGTGGAAACAAGTTATTCAAGAAGAAATGAATGTCCAATCTCCAATTTTTTTATAGCGCAACATCCACAATCACATAACCTACATAGTTGGCATAGGTCCAATCTGCCCTAAAACGGGTACAGCTAATTTGCCTGTGTGTTAGCACATGGCATGACCTATCCTGGACAGTTATGGGTCTAATCAGTCTAAGGACTAGGTTCACATTGATCATATGATTCACAATTAAACATATGCACAGAAATCTGCACCAATACAAATCAACTTTATACTATATACATTAAAGGTCCCACAAATCGTTATGAGCTAGTTATAGTAAACTACACAAATAAGTTCAAAAGAACGGCAACATGGATGACTGCAAACCAAATCTGCCAGATCTACCAAGATCTCTCTTGCTCACTGTTGTGACACATCAAAATCACCTGAAAAATAGTAGAATTTCAAAGCATGAGTATGGTTTCTTATACTCAGTAGGGCCACCTACGACGTGCATATGAAGATGTAATTCATGCATCGACAACGATATGTCACAACATTATAACTTGAAGATATTACCATGAATATAAAGTATGTAAGCAAAACTATCAATCAATATCATTTGTGTATTAGTTTACTTAGTTATCACTGAATATTAACCTACATGGCACAATCACAAGTGATACATTCTTTCCATGATCATCTTTTAGCAAGGGTTGAAGGATCTAAAGTTGGAGCAAGGGTTTTGAAGAAACCCTCCTTCCAGCGAGCGAGGGTTTCAGATTCTGAAACCCTCGACTTAGAGTTAGAGAGAGGGGGAGAGAGAGAGAAAGGTGTACCTTGGCTGGTTTTGTAGTAGCACATGAGAAGGGCAGCATTGAAGAAGAAGAAGAAGAAAGGGCGGAGAGAAAACACACGGGATGAAATAAAACCCTTGACGAAAAAACATAATTAGTATTGCTTTTGCTCGAGCCGAATCGAGCTGGCTCGACTAAAAAAACGAGTCGAAAAATGAGCTCGAGCTCGGCTCGGTAAAAAAATTAGTTGAAAAACAAGCTCGAGCTC
>JAANDH010001325.1:0-63795 GCA_011799765.1 Nymphaea thermarum | reverse complement strand
TGTCGGGCGGAGGCACAGGCGGAGACATCGACGTCCGCCGACGTTGAACAAGGCAGCAGGCACGGTGAACAGTGATCAGTGAAGCGTCGGGCGATGATCGGTGAACAGTGCCGATGAACAGTGCCGATGAACAGTGCAGATGAACAGTGCCGGAACTTCACGGCTCTGATACCATGTAGAAATACGAACGTGGAAAAAAAGAGAACAACACGATATAACGTGGAAAAACCCTCACCACAAGGGAAAAAACCACAATTGAGGAGAAGTCGGCGCCCACCGGCATCCAGACACTCTCTCTCTTGATAATTTCATTCACGCTAGAAATTAGGGTTACACAAATATAAGTATGCCCTAACAAGACCATACTGGATCGGGTCCAGACCCGGACCCAAACACAAAGATCCGTCAACAGCCATGACGCACACCCTTCTTCAGCTGCATTGCATACCACATCGACTGAGACTTGCTTCTGGTGGAGAGGCAGTGCACTATATGGGACTGATCCGCACCCATCAATGTCAATGTATTGAACTTGGGCAACATCATTGCATTCTGGTCTTTAAGGAACTCCATCCTAAGAATTACCTTGAAATCATCAGGGGTACTCCAAAGAAGTTGGTGACTCCCGTCCAGCCCTCAATCTGAACTGTTACACTAGGATGGGCCTGGCTTCAGAGTTCACCGTTTTAAGAGTCCTCTGTTGCGGCACAGGCTTCAATCTCACTTACTCTGCCTCATCTCTTGAGACGAAGTTATGCGTTGTTCCGGAGTCTACCATCAGAATAGTAGACATTCCATTCAAAGTGGCATCTAGGTACATCAGCTCCTTGTTCACCATGTTGTTAGATACCGCACGACTTTGGACAACATTGATCGTCTGGGTGGCACCCATCCGTGTTTGCCCTTCTTCGGTCTCACCTTCGGTAGCCCTCGCGGCATTGGCCTGTCCGGTAGGTCTCACACGTTTCGGGTAGACGCGTGTCTGGTGCCTTTCTCCGCAAACCCAACAAGTCGCTTCTCTTAGTGGCCCAGTGTAGTATTTACAAAAGAAGGGTTTTCTCTCGGTTTGCTTCTGGTACAACGATTCATTTCTGTTGTTTCACCGTTCCTCCTTCTTACTGCCGTGGTCGGACTTCTTCGTAGACTTCAAGGTATTAGTGTAGCTTTTGCGTTGGGTGTCGGCCAAGCACTCGGCTGCCACATATGCTTGCTCTAAAGTGTCTGGATTCGATCTCTCCACGTCGGCTTGGGCCCAAGATTGGAGCCCTATGATGAACCTGTGAAGTTTATCTTTTTCTGGCATTGTAGGCACGTCCAACATGACCTTTTGGTATGCCCTGACATAATCTCTCAAGGCATCTGTCTACTTTAGGTGCGCAACCAACCGATAAGCATGCCTTTTGGCATCCACGGGCATGAAGTATAGTTTAATTTGATTCCAAGACCGAATGTTGCACCAGGGCACAATTGTTATACAAGAATCAAATTTCATCATTGGGTTTCACCTATACAAATTGTTATATGAGATCATTATCTTTATATTTTGACTTGGTTTGTAGCGTCTCCCAAGGGGTGAGGACACAACAGCAGATGATGTGATGGCTTCACTGTGTGCCTCCTTGCAATTTCCGTCCTGCCCCTCCCACTGGTTTTGATTGAATTGAACTGATCACATAGAAGCAAACAAAAACTATTATTTCTAAAGACAAATAATTAACAGAAAATATATTTTAAAATAATTAAAAATTTGGAAATACATAAATCCAATAACAAAACCAGATGGTGCACGACGTCAGACGCCCGGTGTTGGCCGGCGAATCTAGTTGATTTTTTATGGATTTGATTTGACATGGTCCATGAAGCCATCACCGGGCGCCCTCTCACTCTCCTGCTTCCTCGTCCTCTCTCTCGCCCTCTGAGTCTCCTTCTCCTCTCGTCGTCTCTCTCACCCTTTGATTCTCCTTCTCCCCTCGTTGTCTCTCTCGCCCTATCACTCTCCTGCTACCCTCCTCCTCTCTCTCGCCAGAACGACCTCATTTTGCTTGCCGCCATAGATCAAATCCTCATCAGATCTGTGGAAGCCTTTTTGTTTGTGTTCTATTTACACAAATGCTGGAAATAAGTTTCTGATATCAAACTAAGAAATGTATTTCTGGAAATCTGTTTCTTACAAATCAAACACAGAAATATGTTTCTGGAAATATTTTTCTCAGTTATCAAACACTCATCAAAATGAGAATCAAAAATATTTTTCTCATTCCCTTTTTCTAGGAAATATATTTCCGAAAATATATTTCCAATTTCATAATTCCATTCTATCAAACACCCCCTTGTAGATTTTCGTAAAAACTAAGAAGCGCCTGAATCTTCATATGAATGAAGAGTCGCCAGTAGCAGTAGGTTGTGATTTTCCGCGTTAACGCTAGTGGCTACGGGGTGAGTAGTCTTCGCCCGCAGTACGCCAATTCACCACCCAAACTTTGTGTTTTTATAATTTTTTGAAGTAAATCAGATACAAAGATATCAATCCAGTGATTTTTCGTTAAAAAATTATTTTAAATAAAAACAAAAGAAAAAAAAAATCAGAAAAGTGATGATGAGACGCTCCTTTTTTCAGGTGAAGGACGGAGGAGATCGCGATACATCTCACTGTAGATTTTCACTGACCCTGGCGAGCGGGCTGCCCGGAGGGAAGACCGTCCCTTCCAGGGAAACGACGTGCGACAGGCGAGGAGGGGGTTAGGGTTTCAGGTGCTACGGGCAGCGGGCAAGCCCGACCGGTATGGTCGTGGTTTTATGAAATGCGCTGCCTCCTCCTCCGTCCCTCTCTCTCATGCCATCAGCGAGTTCAATGATCGCTTAGAGCTTCGAGCTAACGTTAATGGCGGAAAATGATCACTCAGAGCTTCGAGCTAACATTATTGCGGAAAAGAAGGTTGGCCTTTCTCTTCCTCTCTGAAATTTCTTTAAGTCAGGTGAGGTAGTTCATTTGTTCTTCCATCTTCCTAGAGTGGAAGAAAACTCTCTCTCTCTCGTCAGACGACGTATAAGCTGGTTTTTCTCTTCTTTCTTCTTCATGGCGCGAAGAAGCTAAGTTGTTTCTTCTTCTTTATCTTCTTCTTGTCTCCCCTATCCTCCTGCTAACGAGCCATTTATGAAGTATTATCGAGCTTCTTCTTTTGAGAAGATATACTTCCTCTAAATGGAGCCTTTTTTAATGCGCTCAAGCAATCTGCCTTTCTTATGTCTACACTCTTGTTTATCGTTGATTGTGTTCTACTGAGGGAAACTTGTACTGTTCCAGTGAGCTAGGGCAGTTCGTGAAGTAACGTAGGGGTTTTTCTTTTCCCTGTGTGTGAGAGTTTGTTCCGGAAGTTTCAGAGAGTTGTGCTCGGCCAATCGCGATATGAGCTCAATTCGGAATTTTGTTCTTTCTCTTACAGTGTTTCAGTAGTTTTCGGCTTCACCTTAACCTTTTCACTATATTTTTGCCATCGTGATTTCTTGAGAATATTGTCTTGCTTTTGTTGGTTGGCTTGCAGTTTCTTCTTTTAGCAAAAATATCTCAATTTGTTGAGTTTCACGTTTGATATTAGATGATTTTATTTTCTTACTGTCCCGCAACAACAGATATGCTGCTCTTTTCTGGAAATTATTTCAGCAAAAATCCCTTCAACTGTTTGCGAAAGTCGTCGAAGGTACTAATAATGCAGTCCCCATTCTCAATATCCAATATTTTCCGCCTCCACCAAGCCACAACATCGTTGCGGTCTTAATCTCCAAGTCCTCTTCTACTACGTCCTGCAAGTCTAGGTAGTAGTCTATTTGGAACAGAAAGTTGTCGATCGCCCTGACATCCCGGCTATCACTATACTTCGTCGGATGTTGAACGTCGACCTTACTGGTTCTCTCTTGACTACTACTGGCTAAGTTAGTACGTAGCAATCTCTAGTTTTGAGCCCGAAGTCCAGTGACTTCATCTTATAGGTTCTTCACCAAGTTGGAGAATGATCGGTTCATGGTCATTGACTCGGCCATCTGTTCCCGCATCAACTTCATTTCCTCCTTGAATCCCTCAAAGGTTTCAGCAGCAAAGCTGATGGCTCGTCTCCTCTGGACGGGCTTGCTCCTTGCCTTTGGCATCTCGTAGATTGTATTGCGATACCATGGCGTCTTCCTCAAACAGCAGCAAGCCGGCGTGTTGCTTTACACCGACTTCCCAATCGCTTTCTCAGCTTTGTCGCAGAACAAAGCTCTGATATCAGTTGTCACAAGCCGACACCTCCAGACCGTGCAGCGCGGCAAACTCTCGCCAGTATGCCGCAAGCCTTCACCTTGTTCAAGTGGACACAATTCACTTGAACGCCTTTTTTGAAAACTCAAGACAAAATACGCAGAGTGTGAAAGAAAAACTCGCAATATATTCACTTAAACAATTGAGTGCATCACAAGAGAAAACAAACAAGCTTTACACTTTACTTACAAAGGATGGCCAAAACCACTTACAAAATTCTCATGCCGCCCATCCAAAACAAATAATCTCAATCTTACACTTGGGGCCGGTTTTGGGAGGGTGCTTCAATACAGGTGAATGTACGTGCTTACACCAAGACTCAACATAAACAAAGCAAGTACAACAACACCAAGTATCAACATAAACAAAACAAGTACAACAAAAGCAAAGGATGACTATACAGACACGATACAAGGGAACACTGGGTTTTCTATGCAATATTTTGACTCATCAAGATAAAGAATGAGCGACACAACCAGGAAATCTCAGAATAAGAATCCATGCAACTACGTGTGAAACACAGCATCAACAATGCCTTAGCTGTGGGCGATCACACTCTGCAAGTACCGCTCAACATTGTCTAGGCCGCATAGTTCTTTGATATAGTCCATGGTAGCAGGAGTATCCATCCTAAAGAATATTGAAGGCGTCTCAGAATTACTGTAAGTACGTATATCACTTCTTGCTGCCTTTATGGCTTCCCTTGCTGCACAGTGCACTGAAGCTGCCAGAAGTAATGGTGGTTCCCCAGAAGCTGTTCAGAAAGGTAAGAGATCAATCAGTCATTATGCGACTGATGAACCAGGCCAGGGTTGAAAATTTTCCCTAACACCGACACCAGTATGTGGTCCAACGGGATTGCACCGAAAAAAATCAGCTGATGAACTACGGTAGGAGTTTAATATTTCAAATTGACAATAAATTGTGGTCTAAAGCTGGTTTCGCTAGGATTGCATGGGAAGGCAACAAGATAATACAACGACAGGAGTTGCAGTATCCGCCAATACCTGCAACAAAGTGTGGACCGAAGCTGGTTCCACTAGTGGGAGTCCATGGAAAGGTAATGGGCTAGTGCAACTGATGAACTAGGACAAGAGTTCTAATATTTCCCCTAATACTGACAGTAGCATGTGGATAGCTGGTTCTTTGTGGATCCTGTTATCCAGCGTCCCATGGTCCTGTCCTGGGTGGGCTGGATTGACAGGCACGTCGTGTTATGCCGTGGGGAGAGGTGGCACATTGAGCAACTGCTTTTCCTGACAAGTCGAACCAATTGTTGGACCAATAAGTACCAAAAGGGCCTGGAATCACTACTCGAACCATATGATGCCACCTATATAAAGAGACTACATGCACATGAATTTTTCTGAACATTCAAAGTGATAAGAATGAAAACATGAAGCATAACATTGGGAGCAAAAAAGAGCACCTTTGGATGACAAAACACGATTTTTGTGATGGCCGCTGCTTAATATTTCAACATTGAACTGTCGTGGAACCGTGTCTACTGTAGGAATTTTATATGTCCATGTACCATTTGATAACACTAGCCCATCAGAGTCTGTGACATGCTTTTCCATCATAAAGAAACCTATTCCTTGAACAAATGCACCTTCTATCTGTGAGAGACAGTAACAATGCAACTATTTAAGGGATTATTCAAGCTAAAAGATCAAATAAAAGGATCACCATACATTGATGCATAGTTTAACAAGTTTGGTTTTGCTTGAGCTGGTCCATTTTATGGAATTCAAATTCAAGCTCATTTGTTCACGGCACCTGGCTTGTGCCAAATAAGCACATCTTATACAGGTTCAGAAGAATTCACACGCAACAAATGGATAAAAGACATGTGACAAAAAGAAGAAGAAAGAGCGTATAAGCATCTAATGTCACCCATATAATTTGGTTGAACTTGACTTGCTAATTAGGAGAAGCAAAAGTTCATGCCTCAAATTGACTTACCAGTGCCATGAACATCTAAGACAAAAATAAGCATCGGTAGTTGGAAAATGGAACAACGTAGACACTACCCTTATTGATGAAGGCATAATCATTATGCAGTAAGCATGATATATTATCAGCTGCCATTGCTAACATTATTCATGTCAATGTCCAGTGTATGTAGAAGGAAAGCAGACTAACATATCTGTCTAAGATACAACCAATTGCCACTTCTGGATGCAAAGACATATCAGGAATGATTACTTGGCTCATGCAAGGAAGAAAACTCCTGAGCAAATGAATTATGTTTACCAAAACATGGAGATGCTATTATTGAGCTCATAGTGAGAACACCACATAATTTTATTGGGGAAACTTGCACGTGAATATGGTCCAAAACAGCTTGAGATGAATATCACGTTGTTTCATTGGCAAACTTGTGAAAGTAACTCATTACTGATAAATTCCATCAGCATTATTACCAACCTGTCCAAGATCTACAGCGGGATTGAGACTTAATCCACAATCATATGTTATGTCTGTACGCAAGATAGTGGTAGACCCTGTTAAAATATCAACCTCCACCTACAGCGAATGAGATTACATTTAATTTTGTACCTTCTAAAAATGAAGTGCTAGAAGCACCGTAGAGTTGCAGGTAGTTATACCTCACTCGCTGCAGCACCATAGTTCAGATATTGAACTGAAGCAGGATCAGGAACCCAGTAAGTGCTTGCCGATAGGTTCACCATTTGACGATGTGCCTGAAAAGGAAGCCACAGGATATTTCCTGTCAGGTGTCTCCAATTTGAGAGAGCAGTTAATAGTGGAAATACTACTTCTCACCAAAATAAAATAAGAGCCTGATAATAAGATACCAAGAAATTAGTGAAGAGGTAGACTAAGCAACCAATCAATGGGCTGAATGGAAAAAAAAAAAAGGAAACTTTCTTCTAGAGGCCAAGCTTTTGGCCATAATCCCAAGAACAGGTTCCGCTTGTTTTAATAATTGACAATTTGAGGCCTTAAGTTGACTTCTATCATCTTGGAATATGTGAATTTCCTTTCCACATAATCCTTACAAATTTATTCGTTTCCACATTATAGAAATGTAAAGCATATTGCTTTATTTCATCCAATCTAATTGAGTGTTAACATTTTTTGCACTCTTGCTACAGTTTAACTTACTCGAATTAATTAATCTTCTCCTTAATGAGCCGTTTAGCCAAATAAACTCAGAATTTTTTTTTTCCACATTACAAAACCAAAAAAAGGTCAAATAAAACTGATTTTTGTTGTTTGGTTTCTCAAGGACTTAAGTTCCAAAAGTTTTGCTACTAAACAATGTCAGGTAGTCATAGTAAACTTCTTGAAAATCTGGAGCACGGAACCTACGGAAGCAAGCAAATGTTCATGAGCTCAAGAGTAGTTGAAAATAGATATCTAACCCCAGAAAGGAATTCAATCTTCACCTGGAGTATCAAAGCATCCCATGAAACAATTTCAACGCCCTCCTGCAATTTTACCATTACAGGTGTGAGCCTTTCCACCAATACATTGCATGCCAAACGCACGGCTTCACAGCTTGAGTCAGATGTGGTGCTCCCAGCAGTGTAACCTCCCTGTACTAGACTTAAAGTGTCTGCCTGGATAACACGTATTCTGTCCAGAAGTTCTTTACTTCTGTTATTTAATAAATTACCAAGAGCAAATGCAGTCATTTGCTTCACCTTTGTCCAGAGTCCTTGACCTAACTCAGTGCCTCCAACTTCAACAACAACTGAACCATCATTGAGAATGCTTACTTTTCCAGGTGTTGGCCTCAGCTTGACCCTAAATGTGATGGGCAAGATAGATAATCCACGTTTCCTCCATCTGTTACAGCTATTGAACTGTCTTACACTTTCAGCTCGACTATAGAAGCATGAGGATTCAATCAACTTGTCCAAAACCACAGGCAAGGTGTAATCAGATGTTTCTCCACAACTGTTCCCATAGAACATTTTAAGACTTGCAAATGTGTGCAAATTTTTCTTTCGCACATGGTGGGTTTCCATGCGGAGTTCTGATGCCACATGTTCAATAACAGTTTCAGCAATAAATGAACCTTGTACATCTCCTGGGCCACGCATAGCTGACTTGCTTAGACTATTAGTCTTGCATATCTTGAAGTCAAAAGAAAGGGATTGCCAATTATACTTCTTCATGGCTTCCACTATAGCTAGTGGTATAACTGGACTGACATCTGCTGATACCCCTGCATCAATTAATATATCGGCATGCAGTGCTGTAATCGCCCCATCTTCTTTAAAAGCTACCGAATACTTCACTTTCATAGGGTGTCTTCCCATTACAGTTGTCATATCTGTTTTACGGTCAAGATACATTCGAACAGGTCGACGTAACCTATGGGCTGCTAAAGCACATGCTGTTGCAACCTACACATCACAAAAGATACCTGTTTATCATCACAAAGCAGATTAATTTAATCATCTTGTTGAAGGCCCTTTAATAGTGAAGTAATTTCATATTAGACTTATCTGTACAACATCTCAAAACATTGAAGAAAATGAAGAGCATATTTATATGTCATATACGTTTTTTCAATACATTGAATAAAAGTCATCCACTACAAAGTAGAAAATTCAAACTAGAGGGACACCTGACTATAAAATATGTTCAAACTTCAAAGATATTACAAAAAATGATACTCACAGGAATGGATCTGAAGGCCTTCCCACCAAATCCACCTCCAACTCTTCTTGAGATTACACGCACATTATGCTCTGGAATACCAAGGCATTTGGCAACTACAACTTGGCATGTCTCAGGAACCTGCGTGGAGCTATAAACGACAACACAATTCTCTTCATCTGGTATGGCAAGTGCTGTCTGTGTCTCCATGTAGAAATAATATTGTGAGCCAATGTTCACCTGCAAATTCTTTCTTGCTTGTTACATGTCATCTTTTCCTACGATGCATACTCTAGCAGACAACAAAGGGTGGTCTATAACAGAAGTTGCACAAAGCTATCATTTTTCAAAATGAGAAGCTGAAGGAGAACAAAACAATTAGATCTAACACCACTTAGCTGAGTACATTGAAAAATTAATGACAAAAAAAATTACCACTTACTAACTCTGAGAAACAAACTCATTATAGCCAGCATACCTCAGCTGAGTGAATTGTATGATCAGCCTCAGACATTCCTGTTGAGAAACACCCAATCTGTTGTGGGACGAAAAAAGGTGGGGGATGGAAAAAGCTAGATCTTAATACAGCATCTTCAACGGTCAAAATTGGAGGTTCTAGATTTGCAGTATCATAGTACACGCTTGCATTCTCAGCAGCAATACATGCATTTTTTTGTGTTTCTGCAATCTAAAAGAAAAATGTCTCCATAAATTTTTAAAATCCAATACCTGAAAAAAATCCTCTTAGAGAAAACTAACCATATTTTGAAGGATAATTTACCACAAGACCAAGTGGTTGACCGACAAACTCAGTAATATCATCCGCAAATAAGGGTTCACTCCCGAATAGTGTTTGAGATCCCACATTTTGTCCTCCCTTTGGAATATCTTTAACTGAAACAAGTGTAACGAACCCTTGAGATGCCGAACTAGAGCTCAATTCAATCTTCGTTACATGTGCCAAAGGTTTTGTGCTATAAATAAATGCACCATATAAACAGTCCTTTGGAGAAGGAATGTCATCCACATATACTGCTTCACCTGCATAACATGTGAAGGTTGTTATGCCCAACCCAGAGAAAATGATAGAATTAGAAGATATCCTAGATGTAAACAAATGAGTAGAAGTGTGGGAGAGGAGATGTAGAACAATGTGAGATAGTTCACACTTAAAAGCTTGTCTAAAAGGTAAATTTTGTTCTGAATAAAATAGCATATTGGAGATAGGGTCCATTACTTTTAATGTGTAGTATCTACATGAAAGAAAGTGCCTAGTGCTTTAATACACGTCTATTCAAATGGATCTAGCAGAGAGAAGATATTAAAAAATCTTTGGCTTCAGTTTCAGTTGGCTTTCACTAACAATCAGACTCCAATAATTTTCTAAGTACCCTTTCTTACATCATAAATTTAGAACAATGGCACAAATCCCTAACTTTTGCACAAGGAAACTCCACTATCATCAATCAATCAGAATCGGTCTCCCACACACAAATCTTCCTTCAAACTGGTTGTACTCTCGCTTAAATTGATGATTTATCACTCAAAATCAGTGATTTCTCTAAAAACCAGCAAAGACTTCCCCTCTGAAAGAAGCAGGTTTTGAAACAGAAATGAAACAAAAAGTGTCCAAAACTCTTTTAAAATGCCCTAGCACCGTATCACACAATAGGAGGTGTCATGTCCGCATCATACCATGCAGCGGCCACATTGCACAATGCCATATCAATTATCATACAATACAGTTGATACACTATTGATACAAGTGTAACAGTGGTGTATGTACACTATCACATGTATTATTGACAAAAAAGCACATTCAATGTTATACATACCATACTACACTGACCATATCGTATAGGTCAATATGGCTTATACAATACACACATGATATGCTTTTTTTTTTATATATGTCATAGGTGTATCATACAATATCTCCACCATATCATACAATATGCATGGTATCTTATAATACAGGGCTTATGGCGACAAATGCTGCATATGGCCCTTTCATTTCTTCTAAAAATCGCTCCTCCAATTCCAATCACTTTTAGGAACTTTGAGACGGGGAGTTTTTGTTGGTTTTTAGAAAATCATTGATTTAGTGTCAAAATGAAGCAAATGACAATGAAAATGAAAATGAAGATGAGAATTAGGATGAAGAAGATGAAAATTATCATATTGACTGATGATAATTGATGATAGTAATCATATATATTTTCAATGGCCATTTGACATTGAAAAATTTCATGTTGTGATATAGAACACTCTTAAGCTTTAACACATTCATTATTCAATGATATTATATGTTAGTTTTCCAGTTGGAATTTTGATATAACTTACAAGGGAATAAAGCCACAGCCCAAATTGAACAGCAAAAGTAGTTGAAATCATACCAGATGCTTGGAGTTCGGCTCCAACTTTCTTAGTAGGTTCACCAATTGCATGACAGTCATTGTGGATGTCCATCACTTGCCTTCCAGACATCACATTAACTCTCTCTATATGTTCATATGGTGATTTGGTACTCAAAGTTCTCCCATTATCCAAATTCATAGAGAGTTCTCGCTGACTGTTATTGCTCCTTGAATAATTTGGACATTTACCAAAGTCACAGAATGGAGCATCAGTGTTTGTACCATCACAACATCTATTAGATCCAATGTTCCATTTAGGTCCTTCTAAACCTTTAACAAGTGGATGAAGGAAAGCAAAAAGAAAACTAGCAGCTAAACTTGATCTGTAGGCAGGGAATGGCGTGCCTACCTCAGGCACCACGTTTTTTTGAAGCAATTGTATTGCCTCAAGTAATGCAGGTGGAGTGAGAATCCTTCCAGCCAAAAATTCCTCGACCTTTGTCGCCCAGACTGCACGTTTAGTACCAAATGCACCAAAGACCAGCCTTAGACGTTCTGGAACAACATCACCTGATAATTTATCATTTGAAACCTCTACTAAGAGAGCAGCACTGAGATATGCAATTGCATTTCCATGGGGGCGTGGAGCTGCTCTATATGTCTCAAATATCAATTTAGGTTCTTTGGCATTTTCCCTGTGGATGATAACATTATTAATAGGTTTTTCTGTGGTGCAGACTGGGATATGAACACTTACAAGGACCATATTACAACTGCATGGGGGCATCTCTAAGAATTCCTCCAGAGAAAGAGTCAGTTGTCCAGTGCTTGTCTGTAACTTGATACATGAGCCAACACCAAGGAGAACTGTGGCAATATCAGAAGGGAACTGTTTCCTTTGTGCCATGATCAAATTCCCCCCCAAGCTTGCAGTATTTCGTATATATTTTGATGCTACCTTGTTTAGATGATTAGCTATTTTCCTGAACACCAACCCTCTTTCACTTCCTAATATTATTTCTTCTCCCAGTAGTGTGTCTATGACTTTGGAAATTGTAACAGTTGCCCCAAATTCGATGCCATAGTCATCCCTTCTAATCCTCAACAGCTCTGGAATATGTGTCAAATCAATGTAATGGTGAAAGTAGCACGTCCTTTTGAAAACACCAGAACTTGTATGTCCGGCAACCAGTTCCATTTTTTCTGTCGTAGACTCCATTATATTCGTAAGTTCGACCATAGATGATGGAGTAAACCATTGACCCTTTCTTGAGATCTTGTTTTCAAATGTGCTAGTATTTACTAGAGGAGGACCAGACGAGTAACATCTTAGGAAGTCTGGAAATGTACATATTTTATTAGGGATATACATGGGTAGCTTCTTTACATCTGCACCCTCTCCTTTTCTCCAAAATGAATTTAGTCCCAGATCTTCCATATCAACATCTTGTGCAAAACTCTTGCAGACATCAACAATAGGACGATAGCCAGTGCAGCGGCATAAATGGCCTGCAATTGCGCTCTCTGCTTCAGCCACCGTAAGCTTGGAGAAACCTAGAGCTGGGTCTGGTCGACTGCTTTTATCTGCATTAACAAGAGAAGAGAAAAGGGACATGCACATCCCTGGTGTACAGTAACCGCACTGGGAGGCATGAAAGCCTGCAAATCTTTCATGAATTGAATGGAACCCATCTTTGCAGTTTCCTAAGCCTTCAGTGGTAGTAATTGAACAACTGTCTAGGCTATATAGAAGAGTCAAGCATGAACTAACCGCAAAATCTTCTACCTGTTTCTTTTGCCTATCATATTTGGAGATAAGGACTACACAAGCACCACAACCACCTGCAAGAAAAGAAACAACGTTCTGAAAGCAGTTGTGTGCAAATCTTTATGCAAGACCAGCTTCAAAGAGACGTAGTTGCATCTGGATGAATGCAAGGATAAAATTACTGCATGAAATTCTGACGTCAAGCAACATAGATGGAGCATAAGACTTCAGAAAAGTGTGCAGAGTGCAGTAGTCCCTTAGTTATTCTATACCACAGTCAATTGCAAGTGTGAAGTTGGCCAGTTTCTATCAATTGTTTAATGCATTCAATTTTCACTAGCAGTAGAAATGGCTCCTGTAACTGAGGAGATGTAATCCTTATAACATCGATTTTTTCCAAAAAACTAAAAAAAAAAGGAATATTTAAACTCTAGCGCCTGCGCACCTCGAACAGAGAATACCCGCGAATTTCCTGTATCTTCTTTATAAATTGTAACAGGACAAGTTAAATGATAACGCAGCACTAGGATTAGTATATAACAGAAAAAGCAATTATAAAACTGAAGTGCTCAAGACACAAGCAATGAAGCAATTGCACTATAAGTTTAATCAACCTACACAAGGAAATCTACCCTTACCCAATCATGAACGTATTTAACGTACAATCTGTGGTTTCCATTTTCTGATAAACCGAAAAAATCTTGAACTTCTAACAAGGAAACCAACTGTCGGAGAGAAATACTATAATTAACACAACAGCGTCCTCAGTTTAACCAAAAGGAAGCAAATTCACTAGAAAACAAATGTAAGAAGGAATTTCCCAGAACTTGATTTGAATATGAAATCTGCTAACTAAAAATGTCGAAATGTTAAACTGAAAATCTAATTATACACGAAAGACGTTGAAAATGGAAACTATTTCATCTAGTGCTCAGCGTCATAACAAATTTCAATTTTAAAAATTTATGCTGGCGGTCATCGATTAATGACATGATACAATTCTGGCTTAGGCTTTGCTTAATACAAGAACATCATAATGTCGAATAAAACCGTCAGTCTAATTTATAATATGTTCCACCACGTTCGATTCTTGTAAGCACCAAATTCCATGACAGCCCACATAAAGAAAACGACCATGTTACCAAGAAGGACAAAACAGCGCAAACCTTCTCCACACGCAAGCTTGACTCCTTTGTAAGGAGTCTGAAGACGAAGGAACTCCAAGAGTGTGGTCGAGGGATCGACTCCAGAGAGCTCCACCCTCTCTCCATTAACTGCAAACACCAACTTCTCCTTGCTTCCCACGACCACTGTGCTGGCCATGCAGACGCGTTAATGGTGGTAACAGTGAGGCGAACAAGGAATGTCAACATAAGCAGAAGAAAGGTCGGTTACCTCTACACGCGCATCGATCTCCTCCACAGCCTCGTCATCCGCTTGCGTGGAACGAATTCCTCCACAAGTAAGCCATTTTGGCCTTACACAGTCTTTTTTCTCTTTGTCAACCCGCCCGACGCCATCTGACACGACACTAAAGTAAGAAGAGACACAGTCAAACCGCAACAAGCCAACTCCATATCCATCATTCTTGCAATCTTTGACGCGTCGGTGATTTGGAATTATTTGTTCAGGCCTTCGAACGCTTGTATAAAGTTAAATTCTTGAACAAGAAATGTGCTGTTGTACTTAAACATCATAAATATCCCCTAAAAAGCGAAAGAATGAGATTAGTAGAACGACTTTCAAATGGCAATTATGGCATAAGCCGCTAACAGTCTAATCGACTTCGTCATGAAAGTTTAAATGCTGAAACCCAACGTCCATCAAAATAGGGAAGGCGTTGCTTTATCAATTATTCAATTGTCACCAATTTATGAAGTAAAGCAAACATCGGCCTGGATTGGTTGATTTAAAACAAGTCAGCGAAATTGTTGAATCAGCAGCCTAATCAATTTGATTCAGTTATTGAGTTTTACTGCCATTGATTGAAAGGACCAACGCGATTAATGTCGGCGCAATCTTCACCTTGGCCCTCATTGAAACGCCGAAGTTGCTGATAAAGACGGTCACGAATATCAGGCGATCGATTTGCAAAACGAATTCGCCAAATCGTCTTAAATGGGTCAACTCAGCTCGCATTTTCTTTTATTGTTTAATTATAAGTGAAAAATAAATTTTAAGTTATCGACTTAAACTGATAAACGACGTCCACCCATATAATCCGCTCCATTGCATCGCCGGGGCCCTGCTTGTTTCGTTCTCTCGTCAGAATTGATTATTTCTTCAAGTAGTAATCTCTCCCAATTGGGTACATCAAATTGCTATCATCTTTAATAAAAGTTCCCTATTAGAAATGCTAATTTGGGTAGTAGAGTCATCCCTCACCTACTCTCATCCGATTTTACTTTCTGAAATTCTTGCACAGAGATTTTCTCTTCCTTAACAATACAACAAATCAGGCATTGGAAAAGATTTTGGCAATACTTGCAACATCAAGAAAATCGAAGCTCATATTCCTGGTGCCCAAAAAGTAAGAAAAGCAGGACAGCCGGTCACGGGTTCATCTTTACTGCGACCTTTTCTGAGATGAATGAACAGGTCAAAGGTGTTGGGATGATGAAACTTTTACATCAGGTCTTTCGGTTTTCTTCCTCGTCTTTTATCGAGGTGACCATATTTCTCTGTCATCTAAAAGGATCCAAGTCTCATCTCAAGAAGGACTTCTCTGTTATCTAAAAGGAAAAAAATTCACAAAGCTAGATGAAAAAAATTGCTTAAAGGGACAATCACCCAGCACATGTGCGGCCTCCAGAAGCAAGTTTCATGTAAAAAGTGCTTCAATTACTCCGTTGCTTATCCTTTTCCAGTTTCTTTTTTATTACTTGAGATGCTGGCTGGCTGGCTGTCATAGATTTGGTTGACAAGAATTGAAATGGTTAGAATGATTTTCGATGTCTTGGCTTTACTTTTTGCTTAATCAAATTCGGATTATTTGAAATTTGAATTATTTGCCCCTAATAAAGTACTTTTTTTTTTCGGTTTCAGAAACTTTTCCATGACCTATAAGTTAATTGCACATTTATTTCTGCTTTATTACGATTAAAGAGTTTATCATTGATGCTTGTGCTCATAAAGACGAATTTATTGGCTCTACTAATGGTTGGTAACAGTGTTGGCAAAATTATTTTATTGCATTTTGAAAAATACATTAATTTTTCTTTTCTTCAACTTTCAATTAACTGTATGAGATTGAAAGGAATTAATAAACATAATAAAACGCGGACAGGATCGGCATTCCCTCGCCAGCAGCCGGGAGGCTAAAAACCCCGACAAAGTCTGGAAACAGGTAATATGTTCGGCCTGGCCCTACTGCACGTTCGGGCTAAGATATCAAAATATGCTCCCATGTTTTAAATATGTTGATCTGACCTCCTACCCAGTAGAGCTGCACAAAAGATGTGTTCGGGCTGGGCCGAACCAAGCTCCAGCCCTTCCCATATATAAGCATTAACCCAGTCTTAGCTTGTAAACAGGTTAATATATTATTATGTTAGTATGCCTTTTTGAATTTAAAATAACCTTATAAGTTCTTCTACATGCAAATTAATATATTGTTATTGTTATTATTATTATCATGAAGCCTTTTTTAAAAAAATCAATAAGTTTATCTGCATCGGGCTTAATCAGAAACCGGTTATACCAGATCAGATCATGGACCTCCAATTGGGTTCGGTTTTGAATTTGTTTGCGTACCAAATTCAGGTTGAGCCATGGCCTAGTTGGGAAATGGAACGACCGGCTACTTAGATGATGTATACCGCAATTCAAGCTGCTGAATAAAATAGTCATCTTCCATTGCGTTGGTGTTATTCCTTTGCAAGCTTTTGTGAAGTGCTTTGCATTTCAGCAAGATATGCTTTATTTTGTCAAATTACATCAGAATAAGTTCTCCCACTGCTTTACTAGCGTGTCAACAATCACGCAGGGAAGTATCACCAACTCCAATATGGGAAGACTGAGTTGCCTTCGGAGACGTAGGGCAGCATCCCCATGATACTAAATCCAAGGCTCTCTCTCTCTCTCTCTTTCTTTCCCTCTCTCTATTACACATTCTTAGTCGTCATACCACGAACTGACCCGCAGTGAAACCAGGAGCCTTTGCATAAGAATCATGCAGCTCAATGTCCGGCAGATTGGCAATGGCTTCGCTACGATTGAGCGACCATATTGTGCAAGTAACTTTCAACATTGTCCAGCCCACAGAGTTCTCTAATAACATCCATTGTAGCAGGAATATCCATTCTAAAGATTGCAGGAGGCACCTCTGAAGTGTTGTAAGCACGCAAATCTTTCCTTGCTTCCTTTATGGCTTGCCTTGCTGCACAGTGCACTGAGGCCGCAAGAAGTAACGGTGGCTCGCCAGAAGCTGTAAAGAAGATGATACCGATCAATCATTAATGTTTGTGGGAGTCATCGGGAATTAAAGCATTTTTTCCAACAATAAGAACATATAATGTGAAGTTATCTGCACCAACGAGAGCTCAAATTGGACACGTGATTTGCTTATGGATCAATTGTATGTGCCCAACATAGATGAACGTGTTGAGTTATCTTTCTCCACACAGTGGAAGTAATATGAGCAGAGAAGAAAAATAAGGAGAGAGTGGCACCCTTGGAGGAAAGAACACGATTTTTGTGATAACCGCTGCTGAATACTTCAACGTTGAATTGGCGAGGAATTGTATCAACTGTAGGAATTTTGTACGTCCATGTACCATCTGACAACACCAATCCATCAGAATTTGTGACATGCTTTTCCAGCATAAAGAAACCAATTCCTTGAACAAATGCACCCTCTATCTGTAATGAAAGTATCAAGAAAGCAAACATTAAGCAGTTACAGTGAAAGACAAGTTACAAAATTTTGACGGCTTAGCAGCCATAAGGATATCTTAATGCATCTTTGGACTCAAGTTCAAGCACATCTGTTCAGAGCTCATGGTACAGAATAAATAATTGTATTGTCCTCATGTCAAGCATCTCATGCACAAACTCAGAGGAGCTTGGCCTGTTGTCTAGGAGAAACAAACAGTGCATGCAATAAACAGGCATAAAGTCACTGGAGATGCCAAACAGTTTTTAAGATGACGACATCAACTTAGAGAAAGTTGCACATAGTAGAGACAGTCAGACAGACCAAATAGTTAAGCAAAAAATTCAAACATGGACTGTTTTTACTTCTACTATAACCAAACTAGTACATCCAAAAATACAAACCCCCCCCCCCACCTCACACCCTAAAAAAAAATATCAAGCACGGGTACATAAAGAATGGCCCTACGCCAGGAAAAGTTACTTGTTTCTTGGTTAATGATGGAAAAAGGAAAGGAGAAAAGGTGATCTAAAGAGCATAAAGGTCATCTGTTTGTTAAGCTCAACCGGGATATTGTGGACCTCTGGCACATATACACTGACAACCTACATGTGCAGCAAGACCCACACCTTCAGCAGAAAATTGAGATCTTGTGTGTTTGGACCACCACACTGGAAATTCATGGTATTGTTTCATATTCCCAGAGAAAAAAATGAAATTTTAAATTTTGGAATACAAAGCTCATACAATGACAGGAGCACCAGCCAAGAAATCAAAGGGAGACTTGCCCATGGTTTAAGCTTGATATTAATGTCACAGTTTTTTGGGAAAACTCGTACCTGAATCTGGACCAAAAAGAACAATTTACGTTCAAGTTCACCACCCTTCTTACTAACCTGTCCAAGATCAACCGCTGGATTTAGACTCAACCCACAGTCATATGTTATGTCCGTACGCAAAATTGTGGTAGCTCCTGTGAGAAGATCAACTTCTACCTGCACAGTGTGGAACGATATTTACTCCTTGCATCAACTAAAAGTGGGTGAATTACAGGCTCCATAAAGTTGGAAATGACTTTACTTCACTTGCTGCAGCACCAAAATTCAGATATTGAAATGAATCAGGACTAGGAACCCAGTATGTGCTTGCAGATAGATTCACAGATTGCAAATGTGCCTGACAATTAAGATAGACCACATTAACTTTCAAGTGTCTATTAACCCAAAAGAAAAAGAAGATGGAATCAGGTCAGTTGAATACCAAAAGGATAATTCAAAAAGATATTACAAACAAATATACCAAATAAACCAAAGAAAAACTAGCCACAGAAACTAACTGTTCTGATATGATCTGAGAGCAAGCACAGCCCAAAAGTCAGTTTCAAAATGAAAAAGCACAATCATTGTGAACATTCTCTCAGCAATTGTACCTTTAACTCTTATTCAAAACTATAGCCAAGAACATTTTATGTGTTTCCTACATAGAGACATATCAGGACAATCCCTAGCACCTTCTACCAGCACCAGCATCCCAACATGCTGGATCTTATACCAAGAAAAATAAATCTGTAAGATTGATATCGTGTAGCTGGGGTTCAGTGAGACATCTATAATGATAGAGAGATCAACCATCTTGCAAGCAAGAATATAAATGATTAACCATTTCTGAACATCAAACACTAAAAAAACAAACTTTTATTTTATTTTCCTTTAGAACTATTTTTCATCAAAAATTTAAGCAAAATATCATATACACCAAGCTTAAGCTAGTCAAAAAATAGACAAATATTCCATAGTAAGTCCCAAAGAGCTAAACCCTAACCTGGACTATCAAAGCATCCCACGAAACAATATCCATGCTCTCCTGCAATTTTACCATAACAGGTGTCATCCTTTCTACTAGAATATTGCATGCTAAACGTACTGCTTCACAACTTGATTCGGATGTGGTGCTCCCAGCAGTGTAACCTCCCTGCGCAAGACTTAAAGTATCTGCCTGGATAACACGTACTCTTTCCAGAAGATCCTTACTTGTGTCATTCAATAACTTTCCAAGAGCAAATGCAGCCATTTGCTTCACCTTTGTCCAAAGTCCTTGCCCTAACTCAATTCCTCCAACTTCAACAACAACTGAACCATCATTAAGAATGCTCACTTTTCCAGGGGTTGGTCTCACTGTGACCTCATGCACAGTTGGCACAATAGACAGGCCTCGCTTCCTCCATCTGTTAGACATATTGAACTGCCTTACAGTTTCAGCTCTACTATGAAAGCAAGACGATGTGATTAACTTGTCCAAAACCACAGGTAAGGTGTACTCAGCTGGTTCTCCACAACTGTTTCTGTAGAACAACTTAAGGCTTTCAAATGTGTGCAAATTTTTATTTCGCACGTCATAGGGTTCCATGCAGAGAAATGATGCAACATGTTCGATAACAGTTTCTGCAATAATTGATCCTTGAACATTTCCTCGGCCACGCATTGCTGACTTGGTCAGGAGATTGGTCTTGCAGACCTTAATATCAAAAGAAAGGGCTTGCCAGTTATACTTCTTTAGGGTTTCCACAATGAATAGTGGAAAAGCAGGACTGACATCTGCTGATATGCCTGCATCAATTAGTACATCCACATGCAATGCTGTAACTGTGCCATCATCTTTAAATCCAACAGAGTACTTCACTTTCATAGGATGTCTTCCCATTACTGTCATCATATCTGCCTTACGGTCAAGATACATTCGAACAGGTCGGCGTAATCTATGTGCAGCCAATGCACAAGCTGTTGCCACCTGCATTGCAAAACAAACCCATTTTCCATCATGAAGCTGAGCAGTTCCATAACATACAGGGAACCCTTCACCTAGCAAACAATGTGCAGTTCTCCAAGAACTGAACAACTTGAAAATCAAGGGTCCTGTACATAATAAGAGAATAAAAAGGTGCAATACATTGAAAAAAAGTAGTCAGGCACAAGCAAAGTTGATATGTTAAACGAATAATGTATTTGAAAATAGAACAGGCAATAGGTGAGTAGGATTATGCAACAAAAACAAAGGAAATAATTAAAACTGTTTTGTTTCCAGATCTATAAGAAATCATACTCACAGGCACAGATCTAAATGCTTTTCCACCAAATCCACCTCCAACTCTTCTTGAAACTACGCGCACATTATGCTCGGGGACACCAAGGCATTTGGCAATTACAACTTGACAGGTTTCAGGAACCTGCGTTGAGCTGTAAACAACCATGCAGTTATCTTCATCTGGTACAGCAAGTGCCGTCTGTGTCTCCATGTAGAAATAATATTGTGACCCAATCTCGACCTGCACACACCCTTTCTTCTCAGATAGCATTCCTTTCTAATATGCTTCCTCCACAAATTAACAAATAGCTACAACTTTTAATATCGCATGGAGAGGTTAAGAAGATAGGGGAGTTATGTCTTAACATATTTTAATGGAGTGAATACAAGTTCGGTAAAAAAGAAAAAATCTTAGTGACAATAATACAGAAAATGAAAAAGAAGCACAAAGTGGGTTTGTCAAGCATACTTCAGCAGAATGAATCTTGTGATCAGCCTCAGACATCCCTTTTGAGAAATCCCCAACATGTTCTGGGCTTAAAAAGGCTGGAGGCAGAAAAAAGCTCGATCGTGAGATGGCCTCTTCAACTGATAGAATTGGAGGTTCTAAATTTTCAGTATCATAACACACCGTCGCATTTTCAGCAGCTATACATGCATCTTTTTGTCTATCTGCAACCTAAAATTAAGTACGACACATAAAATTTTTTCAGATCCAATTCTTGGAACAATACTTCTCGAGAAAATTGCCCATATGTTGAAGAAGAAAGTACCACAACAGCAAGTGGTTGGCCCACAAACTCAGTGATGACATCAGCAAACAGTGCCTCACTCCCAAATATTGATTGAGATCCAATATTTTGTCCTCCTTTTGGAATATCTTTAACCGAAACAAGTGCAAGAGAACCTTTTGATGCTGAAAAGGTGCTCAATTCAATCTTCTTTACACGTGCCAAAGGTTTAGTGCTACAAATAAATGCACCATGTAGGCAGTCCTTTGGGGAAGGAAGGTCATCAACAAATAATGCCTCGCCTGCATAACATAAGGATGTCACTGCCACACATCATGCTTCAAGTTTGACAGCATTGAAAGAATTCTCTAATTTGTGGAAAACGTCTCTTTGGTCAAAGGAGAACTCAGTCGCCCAGAAAAAAAGGAAGAAGTGCTTTATTAAAGAAATCCACAATAAAATTAAGATAGTCTGTACATCACATACCCACTCTTAAACTAATAACTTTAGTTATTTACTGGCTTTGAATCTACTAGCGGAGAAATGAAAGCTCATGCAGCCAAAGAAATAAAACATTCAACTTACATCTCCATTCAAATGAATCTAGTAGCCAGAAGATGCTAGCTGCTACGTCCTAGAAGTTTGTTAACCAGATTTTGTTATGACATGATGTTAGTCAAGTGAATTTTGGCACCTTGAGAACAGTCATATCCTCCCTTTGTTGCATGATAAATGCATAAAGATGACATCAGCCAAAAGGTTTTGCACAACTACACATGAATACAGAAAGACTCTCAAGATGCAATGCATTCTATCTGTTGATGGAACCATGAGTACTGTAACACACTAATGACAAATAGATAACCTTCTGCCAGTGAGACAGACAGTTGATTGATTATTCTTTTGGAGATTTTTCACAGCCTAGAGTCAAAAAGACCAGCATATGTGTGACTTTACCGTTGGTTCAAAAGGCATTGAAGTTCATATGAAGCATAATAAGGTTGCTAAATAGCTACCTTTGAGTGCTGATGCAAAGTGATTCAGTACTACAAGTCTACATGACTAACATATCATACATGCAAAAGTCCAAATCAATCAGCTTGTACAGGAGGAACATTGACGGTTGACCAACCTGTAGGTACTACAGTCTACCACCAAATTTATCTGTTTAAGAAAATAGAGTCGTTAAGTTCACGAGAAACTAAAAGGTTATTCTAATATATTTTTGCTAAACATGTTTTATTAGAGACAATTTCAGAGGTTGTATCTCAGCAGAGTAAGAATGCAAACACAACCTGCACTAAGGTAGGCCAGGGTTCTGTTTGCATGCATGCATGCAGTTGATGGAAGTGTCAAAGGATTTCCCACTAAAACCAAAATTGCCAACCAAATGGGACAGCAAATAGTTGAATCATACCAGATGCTTGGATTTCAGCCCCAACTTTTTTAGTAGGTAGGCCAATTGGATAATAGTCCTTCTTAACATCCATAACTTGTCTTCCAGATACAACGCTAAGTTTCTCAGCATGATTGTGTACTGAGTTGATACCAGAAATTATCCCATTAGTCAAATCACTAGAGAGTTCATGCTGACAGATATTTCTTGAATCATGCACGTTTCCATCAGAGTCAATGCATGGAAGGCGAGACTCTATATCAACACAACCTACATTATGTCCCATACTCCTTGTAGGCCCATCCAAAATCCTAATGAGTGGGTGCAGGAAATCAAAAAGAAAGCCAGCAGCTAAGCTTAAACGGTAGGTAAAGGATGATCTCCCTATCTCAGGTGCCAGAATTTCTCGAAGCAAGTGCATTGATTCAAGTAGTACTGACGGAGTGAGAAGCTTTCTGAGCAAAAACTGCTCGAGCTTCGTTGCACGGACAGCATGTTTGGTACCACATGTACCAAAGGCCAACTGCAAATGTTCCACAACAACATTCCCCGACAATTTATCATTTGAAGCTACTAGAAGAAATGCGGCATTGAGATATGCAACTGCATTCCCATGGGGACGAGGAGCTGCTCTATATGTCTCAAAAAACAATTTAGCTCGTGGATATATCCCATTAATGGTACCATTGGTTACATGTTCTATCTGGTTACAGCTTGGGATACAAACACTTATGAGGATGGTATTCCAACTGCAGGGAGGCTTCTGCAAGAATTCCTCAAGAGACAAAGTTAAACATTCAGAGCTTATTTGTAGTTTGACAGATGAACCTGCACCAAGGAGAATGGTAGTAATATCAGAAGCAAATCCTTTCCTTTGTGCCATGATGAGGTTACCTCCCAAGCTTGCAGTGTTCCGTACATATTTTGATGCAACCTTGCTTAGGTGGCCAGCTATTTTCCTGAAGACCAACCCTCTTTCACTTCCTAATACCTTTTCTTCTTCCAGTAACGTATCAATAACTTTGGAGATTGTAATAGCAGCTCCAAATTCAATGCTGTATTCATCCTTTTTAATTTCTGAAAGCTCTGAGACATGTGTCAAGTCAATGTACTGGTTACAATAGTCCATTCTTTTGTAAATTCCAGAACTCGTATTTCCAGCAACCAACCGACCTTCTTTTGCATATTCCATTATATTCAGAAGTTCAACCATAGACAAAGGTGTAAACCATTGACCTTGTCTTGAGCCTTTGCTTTCAGATAAAATAGCACTCATCACAGGCTGATTGGGTGAAATACTTGTCATCTGCTTGTTTTCATTTCTTAAAAAATTTGGAAAAGTACAAACTTTATTAGGTATATATAAAGGTAGCTTCTTTACATCTGCAACTTCCCCCTTTTTCCAAAAGGAATTGAGACCCAAATCCTCCATGTCAACATCTTGTGCAAAACTCTTACAGGCATCAATAATGGGGCGGTAGCCGGTGCAACGACATAGATTGCCTACAACAGCAGTTGCTGCTTCTGATACTGTAAGCTTTGAAAACCCAGTATCTGGGGCTGGTCCATGACTTTTATCAGCATTAAGAAGAGAAGAGAAAAGAGACATGCACATCCCTGGTGTACAATAACCACACTGAGAAGCATGGAAGCCTGCAAATCGCCCATGAATTGCATGAAACCCATCTCTGCAATTCCCAAGACCCTCGGTAGTAGTAACTGAACAACCATCTATGCTACACAGAAGGGTCAAGCATGAACTAATTGCAAGGTCCTCTACTTGTTTGCTTTTAGCATCATATTTGGAGAGAAGGACTACGCAAGCCCCACAACCACCTGCACAAGATAAACACCTTTATGAAACATTATCGATCAAGTCCTTGAACATGTCCAACTCTTAAGAAATTAACTTGGATCTGAATGAAGAAAAGATACATCACGCATAAATCAAGACATAGACTACATACACCGACATAAACCAGATCCACATATGAACTTGGCTAGTCTCCCAGTTGTGCAGAGACAGCAATTTTTTCGACAACAGGAACCACCACAATAACTGAAGAAAAGTAGATAGTTCAGCCTCACTTTCTCAAGAAACTGGAACTGAAGTATCGGTCTAGCACTTAAGAGTTTTTAAACGTTGGGACTCCTGAATCGTCTTTGGCGGTAACACAAAATAGTAAACCAAGATTGCAATAAAAGGAATATACCAAAATTTTAAGACTAAACTAATCAAGAACCCGACAAACTACGAGACCGTCAATAAGAAAAGAACAAGGAAAAGGGGGACATTTTCCAATCTCTCGTTCAGATAGAAACAAGTAAATAACAACTGACCCAAGTACGTAGTTTAGTTTAACCATTTTCTTATCAATTCAACAAATCAAGGAACATCCTGAACAAAAATCTAGAAATCAATTGTGAGACAACGTAATAAACTTCCAGTGTTAAAGGTCGTACAGAATTCTAATTTCAATGATGCTGCTGGTGATTATACAATAGGATATATTAATGTAACAACAAACAGAAACATGAAAGCTTCATCTGTCCAAATGCTATCTACTACCATCTAGAATCCATCGGGCTCACAAGAAGGGAAAAAAGAAAAGAAGCTGAACTTCATAGCCCGAGGAACCATCAACATAATCAGACCATATTTTGTCAAATCTGAACCTTCAAGAAGCCAAAGCACAAGGTCGTGACCAGGAAGAAGGTAAAGCAAAGGAATGGGCACAGAAGATCGAAAAAGAAATCCTGAACATGGAAGCGTCTTCACCTTCGCCACAGCCAAGCTTGGCTCCCTTGTACGGAGTCTGAAGGCGAAGGAACTCCAAGAGGGTGGTGGAGGGATCGACTCCAGAGAGCTCCACTCTCTCCCCATTGAGTGCAAATACCAACCTCTGTTTGCTTCCAGTTCCCACGGCCACCATGCTCTCCATGCACAAAGCAATTATGGTCACGGGCGTGGAGTATCCAATTTGCAAAACACGCTCAGTCACTTGCCTCGACTCCTGTAAAATAGGAAGTGCACAACCAACCCCTCCCCGGGCTCTTCCTCTCTCGCTCAGTCACTTACCTCGGCTCTTGTACTCAAGTAGCAAGCGCACAACCAACCAACCATGGTACCTGTTCCAGAGATGCTGGCATTAGGTTGAGGGGCATTTAAATGTGGTTTAAGGGAGGATCATCCCCTTTTCCCCGTTTGATTTCTCTCGCTCTCTCCTTCCCCCTCTACGGCTCCGTGCGTGATGCTGTTATTTAAACCGTTTGCATCGTCAACTAAATAAAGACCAGAAATATGCTCGGTTGAATGAGCGGAGAAAAAGTGGACTGGTATCTTGGCCAGTGGTATTCCTTACAAAGGAGAGACGGGAAAATTGGCCTTCTTTATCTACATTTTACACAAGATATATGATTTCCATGACAATGGTTGCGATGGTGGACCATATGCATGTGTATATCGTCTTGGTAGCTATATAAATTCAATGTATGTACGCGCACGCCATGTTGATGATAATTGCCAATTTACTACATGCATACACTGTATGATATGCATGTACATGTCGTCTTTGTTGCTCACCGTTATAACACATGCATTATGACCATTCCACAGGGATGTCATGGATTATCCCTTCATCATCCACCTTAATTCATGTTATGGTGATTCATGGAAAAAGGGGGACAAATCCCACTTCTCATTTATTTCCAGAAATCTGTATGACATAGTAATTTGGGAAACTAAATTTAAGGGACACTCACATGTAAAAATAAAAAAACTAATGAAGTTTTTATGTATAAATACACGCCCACAATTCACAACGTGGCTCCACCACTGCATCGGGTGTTGAGGTTTGACAGTCGAAAGGAATGTTGACAGCACTGCATGGAAGCCCTGGGCTTTACTATTTCGGCAACTAATATAACTCGAGTGTGGAAAGTGTAAACATGAAAAGACTTAACGTAGATAAGATTCCCGATCTGTGAGATCATTTTGTTGTTGGATACGACACTGTTTTCAGAGCACACTGCGTTATGATGTCTCATGCATTTGGCAGATTCACATATGGGCTAAAGTGTCTTTCAATTCACTACTATGTATTTGAAAGGGTTAAGATTTTTGAGTGATCTGAAATTAAGTTACCATGTAACAGTACCCCTCAACAAATATTTTTGGCTCTGCTACTATTGATTGAAGGACATCTTTCATGTCTGATCTTGACATCTTTTATTTCATAGAGCACCCACAATCAAATTATAGTTTATGTGAGCACACACACACACATATTTTAGGCAATCTTGTTAGCAAATTAGAGGCTTGGCACCCGAGCGTTGATTTTAATGTTAACAGGCCGATCATTTGGTCTGCTTACGACTTACACAAGGCCAGGTCAGGTCATGGTTGCTGAAGAAGCATTGCATAGAACTTGCCGTTCTCATCAGGGTTTAAGAATCGTCTTTCTTTTCTATTAAATAAGTAAATCCGGGTGGAGTATGCCTAATCGTCGGTTGTTTATTAAAGAATACTTCTGTATGTGATTATTTGATCAATAAGAGTCGAATCTTTGGGGTCTTGAAGGACTAAAAGTGTCCTTTGAAAAAGGACACCATTTATGGAGCATTTCAATTGCGACTTCCACTACCAAGTTTATCTATCTCCAAAGTAAGATTTCGTTCCCTTTTTCTGACATTACCTTTTCCATTAAGCATTGGTCGGTGGGTATCTTAAAATTTGATGTGGACGTCACAACCCACCATTGAATTCTGCAAGTGCCCTGAAAGCTCTGCATACAGTATTATCTTAATGCATAGAATAGCAAAGAATCAAATTTACACATCAAAATTTTATGTTTTCCAACTTCAAGGAGGCAAAAACTGAGAATGACGAACGACTAACCCCAATGATGATTGATGAAGGGAGCAAATCGAAATCAGATCACCAAATAAATACCGGTTGGACCGTAAAAGTAGAGGAGAAAACGACGCCCGACATATGATGTCAGTAGTTGGACATCCAATTCTCGTTTACACACATGGCGGCCGTCTAAGCAAAGTTTAAGTTATTCACCTACGTCACTAGATCTTCACTTCTATTCTTCTTTATTGAGAGCGCATCTTTCTTCCTTCAAATCCGACGACCTGTTCTTTCCATGTTCTGAGGCCGCTGTTTGGGAGATCAGCATTTGGGCTGGACTCCTGGAGTGATCAATATAGTTTTAAAAATTTTAGTTTAATTTATATAAAGAATTTATAAAAATTTGAAATCAATATTTTGTTCCTACAACGGAAAATTTTCAAAATCCGCTCCTACGTGCAATTCTCGGCAGATTACCCTTTCTAATAATGAGAGCAGCGAGTAGTGTAGCTCGCCGCGCGGTGCTTTGTTTAAATCACTTAAGATACATGAGTTTGCAAAGGTGACCCTCACGTCAAAGGTAGATTTTTTTTTTTAAAAAAAGAAAAAATTAAAGAGAAGCATGCTTTCTGAATTCTACCACAGGGAGAACAAAAAAAGCAATTGATACCGACATGGCTTCGCGAGAACCTATGCACTCCTTCCAGTTTCTTCGACTAAATACTCATATGAAACACTTGCAAAAACTAAGTGAAAGTAGAAGTTCATTTAAGCTGATCTATTTAGAGCTATATACAGTGGGACATGTTTGACGTTAGCGTGCACGATAGATTCCAGAACAAGTATCTCTCACTTTCTAGGCCAAAAAAGAGCGTCGTTCAATTGGATAACGGGAGGAGTTGAAGGAAGTGATCAGGAGTTCAATAGCGAAGATCAGAATTCCGTCGCTTGCTCTTTGAAACGAAGGGACTTTTAGGAGTCGGAGGAGCTAATAAATATATATATATATATATATATATATATATATATATATATATATATATATATATATATATATATAGGAAGTGATCAGGAGTTCAATAGCGAAGATCAGAATTCCGTCGCTTGCTCTTTGAAACGAAGGGACTTTTAGGAGTCGGAGAGCTAATATATATATATATATATATATATTCGAACACACCTCCCAATGGATTGACGTGTGAAAACGATCAAGTCGAACAAGGAGCTTCGCTGATTCAGCGCATGGAATCGAAGAAAACGCAGCTTCCAAACGCTCCGAAACATGGCAACCAGATAACCCTCGAGTCAAAACTTGTGAATCAGATCAAACCCACTTGAGATTTTGGCGTCATATCGTGCGCCAGGACCTGATTCGCGGTTTCCGACGAATCAGCGGCTCTTTATTCACCCTTCCCCTGCATACACTGGAGCATGTGGTTGTTGTGAACAAGACAAAAGGAGCACGACAAGAGTGTTAGGACGATGCTCTTCGTGGTACAAAGAGTTGCCAGACCAGCCCCCACTAGCTTTAAATGAACCAAAACGCAGATGTACGGCGATGGCAGGTCTCTAGGTGCTAGCTCTCTTTGAATGGGGCTCATGAGTCACTGCAGTTTCGGAAAACCCAACTTCAAATTATTTATTCGACTGCTCTCTTTGAATGGGGCTCATGAGTCTCTTTGAATATTTCGTTGCCGTCCATATTTACACCCACTGAGTTGATCTAATTCATCCGCCTCAGATCTTCTTCTGCTTGCAGTACCTTTTTATAACTTGCTTTGTCTGGCCATTTAATTGCCAACCATCGTCCTCTTCATGGAAGAAACAAATAAACATTACGACTTCCTGCCTTCTACACGTCCCTGAGGTATCCTGCATACTGAATATTAAAATGTACTTTCTGGTGCTTTGTTACTTAATCCAATCTCACAAGTATCACACAAGAAATTTACTTGTTAACGACCATATATGAATTAAATTTGGTATTTTGTATGACTAGATGATTTCTACAGTAAGTAAAACAGTATATCGCTAAAGAAGCTGATAAAAGGATCAAGGTTATTGTTGAATTGATCTGATTGTAAGCAAGGTTGGTGCCTAAAAAATGATGCAGGAAAACTTGGCAGGCAGGCATTCGCCTTACTCTAGCTTGTCCATGGCACAAAACAAAGGGAATGGCGCCCGACTAATTTCTCGAGTTTCAATAAATTAGGAAGATGAAGAAAACAAGTTTCAGTTTAAAGTTTAAATGGATTTCTTTTTCAATCATTTGAACAACAGAGCGACAAGTACCACGGATCCACCATTTCAAGCCAACAACATATATTTCAGGGAAAGAAGATATCCCACTGCTGAAAAATAACTGATGAATGCTGTTAATTATTTTGTATCAACTTTGCTGCATGAAAAGACGGTGAGAAACCAATGTAAACTATCATATCCATTGCATTCTTTCTTCTTATCGTTCAAGTCTATAATCAATATTATCATATTCACTGCACTCTTATCAATTCTAAAGAAGAATGCTGTAAGAATATGATGAGTACATACAGCTGTACTCAGTCTCCAGAAAATGGCTTTTGCGGATACCAAACTTGCAAGTATGCCTCAAGCTGCCCAAAGAAGACAAAAAGTTAATCTTAAAAGCATACGCATTGCATCTTCACTATTTAATTTTAGTTGTAACTGAAGTTATCAACATGGATTACTGATCCTCTCCGAGTTGCACGAGGATAATAATACCTTCCATTTAAGCAGACAGACTGCCAGCCGCTGCCTGTTCAAATCGGCGACCAATTCTCACGAAGGAATCTTTTGCTAAAGGATGTGAGAAAAGTGGTTCTCAATTCTTTGCATGTACATATACAAGATGGAGAACCCACCCTCAAGATATAGATTTTATGCACTAAAATATAGGAACTTAATTTAATCATGTGACGATTATATAATTCTGAAAAACTGTGATCTTTAACGTAGACTCCCATGGAGATGTCTAAGATGCTTCGTGAATTTTGAGGGAAGATACCCACATTTCACAAATAATTTACATGCACTGCATTGGCTTAGCAGACTTCCTTTGCTGATTTTCTGGCTCTCAGCTTGACATTCTTGCTGAGTAAACGACAGCATCATACGGAGTTTCTTATTGAACTACAGCCTTTTGTATCCCGTCCAACCTCTGTCCACCATCGTTTTGTGCTTGAGTTTTTGTTTTCCCAACATGATAAATCAAAGAAAACTGTGGGGCTCGTGCTATACTATTAGTACTCTTGATGGCATCGGTGAGAAATGGAGAGAGAGAATAAGGGGCCTTTGAACGTTAATGGGAGGTGCCTTGCTGCTGCCCAACACTACAGAGATTCAATCTGAAGATTTCATGTTCTTGGTCGGATGTCCTGAACATCCTATCGGAAGCCAAACAAAGACTGGATCGGAGTAATCTTACCTGAACTTCAGGTCTCAACTTGCCAAGCGATCCGATCTTGACTGAAAGGAAGAGTAAAGTAAGGCTAGGCATTCTGGGAGGGGACAACTCCCAACTTCTTTAGGGGCAGTTGACAATACCAGTTGCTGTTCCTTCTAATAGAAGACCTCCAGGTCGTGAGAAAAGTTGAAAGATAAGAATATCTTGAAGTGAAATGGCTCTATAAAGTACAGCAGTCTTCTTACTTTCATTATATAAAAGTTTAGGGAATCCGCCGTGCACACATACACGCACGCACAGACACACACACATAGAGAGAGAGCCATTTCTTAATTTCTAAGTTGTAACTACAGTTAAAGACATATATACCCAACTCACATCGGCTATACTTGTTTAGGCTTGCACAGAGGATGAAATCATAGGATTTGAACTGAGATCTACTTTTTGACTGCCAAATCCCAACCCAGTGCACCTACCTCTTTTCATGAGGGTCACCAGCTACTAACTTGGCAACAAAACTGCAGCAAAATGTAAAACTGAAAACCAAAACTACAATTCCTACGCGCGCTATGCATACCAAGCTGTTAGAGAATTTGAAACTAGAAAAAGAGAAGGTAGTTTTTCAATCTACAACAATCCACGTAAAATAGCATGTATTTATATTTCTATCCTAGAAGGTAAAACTACAATATTTCTTGAACTGATTACTCCCACAAAGAAGCTTGCTAGATTTCTTGAACTCCAGTATTCATATCTCTATCACTGACAACCTACCACTGCACACAAATGACAAAACATAGACCGCAGACATGCACTAGAAATGTAAGGGAACCCTTGGACCAAATTCCCTGTATTTTATGTGATGATCCTTTTAACTTTCCCTCTTACACATGTTATATCGAGCATATGCTTATGAAGATGCACCACTAATTGCTTTGAGAGTGAAAAGCACAGAACACAAACAATGGTTTCACGTACGGAGTCTATGTATCGTATTGACAGAACTGCTTAGGTGTTGCCTTTCAAGCAGATAGTCTCCCACTCGCTCTTTTCCCATCTCTCAAGATCTGTGTGCCTGCGTGCGTGCGTGTAATGTAATTTTTTCGGTTATGATCTTCACTTCAGATGGTTCTGTTGAAATAATATAAATGGAACAAGAAATTGGAATTAATCCTGGTGGCAGTTATCTCCACCCTTTCCTCCTTTAATTTAAAGACCCATATACATCAGGTATGTGAAAGGTTCATGATCAGGCTGGTCATATAAACCTGTGCTGGATGAATGAAATCTCATGAAATGAACCTTCTCGAAGGTAACAAATGAACTGATGCCATTCAAATATCAGTGCCACGAGACGTCCATCAGATGGACAGACAGGAGTACACTTTCAGAGCAGCGTTTATCTTCTTGTGTTTGATAAAAAATTTTCAACTCCCCAAACGAAAAAGAGAGCCACTATTTTTGAGTAATGTTTATAGCACCTACAAATACTTCAGCCCAAGCTCTTAGAGAGAAGATGGGGGAGTGGTGGAACAAATTAAAATTCTTCTATAAGAACGAGAGAAGGTTTTCGTAGGTTATTTATCCAAATAACTAGTCATCGATCCAAAAGAAAGACGAAGTTTATTCAAGAAAGATGTATCCAAATAATTTTCCAACTCGAAAGTGAAAGAAGGGATCAACACTGACGACTGTCCAGATCGAGAACACTTGCCATTACGCAAGAAAGATTATGGCATCATTATGAGCTGGATACTCCTGCAAGGATGCCAACACACCATATGCACGCACCCACACTCACAATCTACAGTAACTGAAACGTCCCACACCTTAATGGCTTTTCCAGCTAGCCCTAGGCCAAAGGAAAGAAATCTCAAACTATTGTCGTCCAGAAGAAACACCTAAGAAAATACAAAGGCCGTGTATATAGCAAACTGAGACGTCGCTTGGCAAATATGTGGGGGTGCAACAAGGTACTGGAGATTTCCTCTCCTTCAATCCTAAGGCCCCAAAAAGAAAACGTATACATGTTTTAACTCTAGCACCTCAGGACCTGAAGTTTTTCTGCATAAAACAAACTTTTTTATCGCAAGTTTTTTTGTCTATCAGAAACAAAGCTGAATGTGGAGAGAAGAAATTAGTTCAAAGCAAAAACACATCGATCGGTTGAGGAATGGGGGCGGCAGGTAAAACCGTAAAGATAAGTGCTGCCAGATCTCCCATCTCTGCTGTAGTTTCCACGCATAATAAATCGAAAGCATGGATGATCCAATTAGATGTCAAAGATATGGCTGGAAAACACATATAATTAGGCCATCTTCGGTTGGGTTGGAAAATGAGAGAAAATTCACAAAATTTCAACATATAAATTTTAAGATGTAGCAGAAGGAAAAGGGAGAAAACAACTTACTTGGTCTTCTATAAATCACCAAACCAATTAGACAGAAAAGAAACCTTCTTTCAGAGAAATCTTGTCGTGAGGAATGAAGCCTGGTCCGAGATCTATGTTCTAAGTAAGAGCACATCTTGAGAAAAGAATTTCACAAGAACCAGGAAAATGTTTTTAGTAGTGAGAGATCTTGGATCAAACTTCATTCCAGACAACAGTTTTCTACTCTCTCTCCCTCCTCCCTCTCTCCCTTTGAGACGCACACATACAAGAAACGAAATGCATGGTCGACTTGGGTAAATACTAAATAGGCAGGGAAGGAAGGAGGGAGCTTATTAGTTAGAAAAGCACATGATGACAGGTCACATTAAGCATTGTATACTGAAAAGATTAGTGGGTTTTCAAGGAAATCTTGTCTTCTTCTTAGAATGACCGTCACTTTTGCAGGCAAGTATGGCAGTAAAAAGAAAAACTGGGAACACCAAACTAGGTCATAGTTGTGCGGGTCTCCTTTTATGTCAAATATAATAATGAAAAAGCTGTGATAGGAAAAACCCACCAACGAGAAGGATTTTTATGAGGCCAAGACAGAAAAAAGGGCCACCGTCCAAATCTTACCATGATAAAATAGTATAGAAAGAAAGAAATCCCATCAATTACGAAATGATTGCTTTTATTGGGTTCCCATGGAGATCTCCATGGGACTGGTGAAAACTTTAACTTTTTTTTTTTTTACCGTGACTTGGACCAATCCGATCTGGACTTGGAAACCCAACATGCAGGAGAGTTCACAGAGAGGGATAATACCGAGGGAAGGTTTTAAAGTTTTGGTAATGATTTCACCTCGTCGTTCTTTTTTGACTAGTTGATAAATGGGGGAGCAGTTTTCTCTTTAGAAACGTTTTCTGGGAGTTGGGAGCAAGCAATGATGCCCTTGTAACGTTTGGCGTTCTAACTGTCTCTCCTGAAAATTTCACGAGACATGATCCTCATCCATGATGATATTACGATCCCTTGTTTTGTTAGATAGATCACTGCACGCTGTACGTGCGCAGTAAACGCACATGTTTTACTACAGTCGGTTTTCTACTGCCTTTCGTTTGTGGTAAATAATGAATCCAATCATCAGCCGCTTCCAGCACCATAATTGCCCGACATGGCAGCAAGGGCATTAGGCCCCACGACGCCTGAATACAGATCCACTGCCATAAATTCTCTGTGATCAGTATTATGAGTTTGCCTATGAGATTTCTCATGTTGGGGGCCTTATTCACGAGCCGTGCCCAACGCGTGCGTGGTGAATGCACGAGTATGTAAGGTTTCTTTCTATTTGCAAAGGAAACCGCCATGATTTTATGCAGATAACCTCGAATACTGAATTCTAGACACCTTCAAAATGACTAATCATCTAGCAACATTAGGGGCCACCTAACAAGCAGTTAGGAAGGCATAACAAAGTAAGTGTAGACATTAGAATCGTGTAATAAAGTCGGAACATGATGCGCGTTGCCCCTAACTACAGGATGACATCATTTTACAATTGAAGCAACATAGGGAAGCACCCGACTGATCATACTTGATATGTCGCCTTCGAGCCCTCCATAATTAAACCGTAATCATTCCTAGCAGAGCAGATGCAATGCCCATTCAATATATAGCAAAGTTCACGTCTGTTGGGGATTGAGAAGCCCCACCGCCTCAACACATTATGCATGTGTGGCAGTAACCTTCCTTGTACAATCAGTTAAGAAACTATTTTATCTAATTACTTTTATGGGTTGCTTTCATGGATGGATTTTTATGGTTATGGGCAGATAAAGAATAAATCATGGAGAAATTCAAGCAACCCCTTCCTAAATCCAAGCGGCTTTTGCCCCCAATTGGGTAGGGCCGATTTATTAGTGAACAAGGAAAAATATTACCTAGGCCAGTGAATAGATTGACCTTGAAACAACAACAATTAATTACTATTGCTATAAAACAAGCTTGTATTTTATGTGTTACCTTTTTTTAATAATGAGAAACAATTTGAGAGAGCCGAGTCGATCTCTAGAACTACCGGCACTAGAACCAGAAAAAAAAAATAGCACACAAAGACCAGCCATAAACAATGTTTTAAAACCCAATTCAGACCCCTGCATAGCAAGAGGAAAGAGCTACTTTGGGAACTAAAGATTCACGAGTAGGTGTAGATGCCCAAATTGACAAGCCAGATATTGGTGTGTAAGATCTACCTTATATGGGTATGGTATACTTATTTCAGCAGCTCCCATTATAAACAAGAGTCGGGCTGGAGATTCATAGACTTGAGAAACAAGGGCCCGGATCGCAATTAGATTAAAGGTTTGAGGCTTGCCTTAGGCTTCACGCCAGGCCAGCCGTGGCCGGTCCTGAGAACGAGTTCATCTACTGGATCACATGTTACCAACGACAAATGGTAGTCGACGTGCATCTACTGAACCGGGGAGGGGAACGCCCTTTTGACTGTCATCGTGCTTCGAGTCGCGGCTGTCCGCTGATTCCTCCGTGTCACTCGAGCTACAGATTCTTGACAACCAAGACATTAAGGTACGACAGTGTGGGAAGTGGTGTCTGCCATGACTGCATGACGGCCCCTCGTTCGAACAGCTTTGGAAATTGTTTTTCTTAATGGGTGACCGCACAAGCTATGTAACTATACTTCCACCATAGAGTACAAGAACAACAAACTTAGACTGAACCAAAGAGAGAACCAACCAAGAATTTTATAGAGCTTCGGATATGCCTCCATCCTCTCTCCCATGCGCACACACTTAATCATGCTGAGGTTCCATTTTGCTTTTATGCTGTGACAATTTACGACAGGTGTTTAATAGGCAGTCGTTCTATGCGTTACATTCTCATTATCACTTCCCTTTCTCCGGTTCCTCTTCTTACATTCTTGATTGAGCTACCGTTTTGGCGTGCATCTTCTACAGACACGCTGCCTTATGTCATCTTTTACTTGCCTTAATATCCCATGCAGACCCAACGTTTCAGGAAGGAGACTGAGTTTAGAGTGAAGCTCTTCGAACCTAGGTGAATGTAGAGGTTTAGTAAGAAGGTCGGCCAATTGATGCGACGTAGCGTGCTTGACCATAAGTTGCTTTTTTGGAGATTCGACTTCGAACAAGTGCACATCTATCTTCCAACAATTTCAAGACCATCTTGTGATAACATTAGTGCTACTTATACAGCTGCTCACCCATTTTTTAAAGGCGCAAAATGAGGCAAGTCTTCCATTTAATTCCCGTGAGGCGTCTTCCATTCAATTCCCGTGAACACTGCTCACCCTTGTCGGGACGCTACCCATCCTTGTGGCATTGATCGCTCTCTTTCCTCACTCACCCTCTCAAAAGCTCTGTTGCCCATTTCTATCTTTGTCGCCTATTGGTGCAAGCCATGAAACTGTGCTGAATAGGACCCGGAACGACTTGAGAATCTGGAATGCGTGTGGTTTAGGAATATGAGAGCCACTGAATTCAAAGGACGATAATTAACGAAAATAGAGAGAGGCTCTTGAGATGCATGATACACGGTTGTCACTACCACCACCCCAACTTACAAGAGTAAAATAATGATTTACGTACGTACCTTTCTTCTCTGGTAAGCACGAAATTATTCGATGGATCGGTAAGCAAATACAGGTCAGCAAGAACAGGAAAAGGAACACAAATCTAACTCTTTCAGAGAAGCGCCTGTGGCTTTCCTTTCAATACTAACCATGCATGCCCATGGATGATAAGGGAAAGAAGAAAAGAACGATCAATGTTATTCTGCGATACATCAGAATAAATAAATAACTGATGTGAACCACGATGGTTATCCTACGCTAGATAAAATGGGAAAGCAAGCTCAGGGCATCAGAAAAATCTACTTTACAAAAGACTATACAGGAAAATGTACATGAATTACAGAGCAGAAGGCGAAATAAACTAAAAATGGTTATTGTACTCCATTGCTACTCAGGCTGCTTCTTTACAAGCTTGACACAACTGTAGTATCGTTTGAGATCTTTAATGGCAGACTCCTCAATCTGAATTGCACGGATGGAGGAAGGAGCATCAGTCTCTGGTTTATACCAGCGGTTAGGGGCAGTTTCCTTTGGTGTATGACACAGTGCAGCCTCTGAAGGGGAGCCAACTGAAAATCCTTGGCTCCGTGTTTTTGGGCTGTGAGATGTAAACTGCATCTGCTGCTTTCCCTATACCCAGATAAATCATGGCATCGATAGAATGAAACTCATGACTTTGTATTATGAAAAATGCTAGTCATGCACCAATCAACTACCGAATGTCTGTATGCAATGAGGGTGCATATATACACAAATCCAATCACGGATGCATGTATTCAGTGTCGTGTGTGCCTAAAAATAATCCGTAACAAATAAACCAACTTTAATTTCACGATCACCCCTGTGGTACTTCATCAACAAAATGAAAGAAAATTGTGTACCTGCTGCAGCTGGATGTCCCGGAGAGAAGGCCTACATAAAACTGGTGAACTGCCCGCTGCCGCCCAAGGTGGAGTGCTCTTCTCACACTCCGGGGAAGCAGGAGAACGTGCAGATGCCACAGCTATTGGGCTTGAAACTGAACCAGGAAAGAAGGAACTCAACTTAATCAGCCCACTGCCTCCTTCTGCAGAAGATCCATCACCAACATCCTTAACCTTGACACCTGGAGGGCTTGGAGATGTTTTCTGTTCTTGCTGTATATCACGGAGAGAGGCTAATCCTTTGCAGACTTTGGCACCACCCCATGCAGGGCCCTCTGTTTTAGGTGTCGGAGGAGCAACCACTTGTTCATGGTGATCATCTAGTGCCCCACTTAGAAACATGGATAATCCACCTTTTTTTCTAGTTTTCCGAGCTGAGGTAGTCTTAGAAGCAGAAGGTTGCTTATCCAGATGATGCACTGTAGGTTGCCTGTCTGCCATCAGTGTCATATGTTGATTATCACCCACCTCATGATAAGAGATCTCTTCGACAGCTCCATCACATTCCTTCGGTTCCATAACGACCTGCAATTTTGTCCATAGATGATCAGGTGAAACACAGTCACAGAAACTATGATACCAGTTTTTATAATCGGCATTAGGTTAAACTGAAAGTAGCAGAGGAATATCTGTTTCTAACCTTGACTTCAGAGACAAGGTCGTCTAAGCAGGAGGACCCTTTTATTGAGCTTGGTACAGTAACAAACCCATGATCCTCACCAGTTCCCGCAATGTCAGACTTGTGCTTGCCTTTACGCCGATTCTTCTTAAGTGACCCCCCTTTCTTGCACCCTTTACCTTCTGCAAGAAGACATGATGAACTTTTTGCCGCCTCTGCTTCAAGAGGCAGACCCAGCTCAGCAAGAGCATTTTCGAGAGACTGGCGAGTCTGAAGTTTTGCTATTTGTTGATCATCCAGGGCATACCCATTTTCCTGCTTAGCCTCAAGTATTTCTATCTGTTGCAATTTCTTTCTTATGGCTCTAATTTGCTTAGAGATTGCTTGATCAACTTCACTTTTTGGTTGCAAAAACCCAACTCCTGCTCTCTGGACTTTCCAGTTCTTCCATGCTGAAGCCAGGTGGCCACGCAACCTTGGAGAACCAGTGTCACTGTCCTCTTCACTGTTGACAACCGCTGGAAATGTAGCAGTTGGTGTGGGAAGCCGACGATGGCTCCAAGGCTCAGAGGACCTTGCATCCAAGGACTTCTCTAATTTTGCCAAAATTTCAGGTGGTGTATTCGCAATTGAAGGTGCAAAAAGGGAAAATATGAAGTTAAGGTTGTGGAGTGCAATATCCTGCACAAAGGATCGGCCACTTCAGAAGAAAAAAGAAGCAAGTTTTAACGAGGAGGAAACAAATAAAACCTTAAACTATCAACATGTCATTTTCATGGCATTGCTGTAAACAACAAGAGAGACAGCTGTACCACCAGCCCTAACTTCCAATGGACTAAAAATAAGTCATGTTAAAATGAAGCACAATGCTGCAGAGACAATGGATTAAAAGAAGTTAGAACTTAGAAGTATCCTCGCTGCTTAATTATGAACCATTTGTGTCAAAGAATAAACTTCTGAATGCAGACTAAAAAAGGTCAGCATATGAACATTTGAACAGATCGACAGAGAGAAGCATAGCCTAGCCGATGAATTTCTCAATGCAAACTGAAAAATATTTATACAGATCGACAAAGCATAGCCCAGCAGTTACAAAAATAAACAAAAATAACAAAGTACAGAACTGTTCATCACATAGTAACAGTACTCATCCTCAGCAATTCATAGAAAGCCTCCATTGGGAAATTCTTGTCAAAAAGCTTCAGGAATATCAAGACAACCAAATATACATTGAACAGCATAAAATTAAGAAAAGGAGATAACAACAGGAAGATACTAAATTAGCAAGATAATTGAGTAATAGATGCATTTATGTGAACAATAACCAATCATCTTAAAGAAACAAATCCTTGTGCAGCCATTCAAAGACTTAGTAAATCAAATACATACTGGTTTAATTTCAAGTTAGATTCATGATTGTCAAGATGGAAAACAAGCTTGTTATGCTACCTCACAGTGCCTCCACAGCTCATCAGCTCCTACAGCATCTGCAATCTCAAGAAGCTGTACAGCGTTCCTGGGCTCTACAAGGAACTCACAAGCTGTTTTTTCGCACAACAGCTTCAAACTTGGAACTGATTTATTTAAATTATTTATTTCTACAGGAGGAATGGGATTTGATTGAGAGTTGTCAAATATAAAGTCTTCATCTAACTCTTCCACTGGCTTATCAGCATCTGTATGTTGACCAACTTCAGCTGATTTTGGAGGATATTCAGGTTGATATAGGGAAGACACAATCAGTATATGTGCTTCACCAACAGAAACTGATGTAGCATGCTTGATTCCCTGCAGACGACAAGCAACGGGAGGTTCATCATCCTTGCATTTCTTTCTGTCCCATGTGTACACATCCCCAGTGTTTGAGACAGCAGCAGTCCAGTACTTCCCAGCTGAGATACTAACGAAATGTTTGCCACATGCCGAATAAAGCTGTATGAAGGAATATGAGCATTAAAAGACCATTGCCCTACTCTAACATAGACATACAGGTCAACTAAATGATGAATCATGAAGTACCGCTAACCTGTTGGCATTTTAGATCTGGATCTGATGAGGTCCAAAAAAACAAAGCACCATCACTTGTGAGTGCCGTGCTATGAACCATTCCTGCTGCAACTGCAACTACATGAAGACGCTCTACTCTGTGGAATTTTAAAGGAGCAGAACCTTTTTTCTTTGTATTTCTCGAAATGATCAGCCTTCTTGGAGTTACTAGGCGATTGCCCCAAGTATAAACCTAGAAATGAATTGAAAGTTGGTAAACCACTAAAGCATCAAGTATGACAAGAAGGGAAAGACCAAACATCTAGGAGCGGGAACAAATTACCCACTCCAAAAACATTATTTTGCACCATATCATTTGATCTTTTGATTTTGGAATGCTTGTGTGTGATCTTGTGTGTAGAATTCATCAAAGCAACAGTAGCATTAAAAAGTAAAATAGCAAAACTAAGAAAGCACAGCCAAGGACCCAAACAAACCAAGAACATCACCTCATGGAAAGACCAGGTAAATCAAGTGGCTTGCCTTTATATGGGTTGATAGTCCTAAAACAATTAGAAGAGTTGGGGAATGTAGCCACACAAAATGAAGAGTTTAATTGAAAGTCAAACTACTTAGCGCTATCGGAACTAGATCTGCAAATGCTACATGTGCATTTAAATGTGCAAAAACAAAATATGGAGAACAGGTTTTGCTCTAAATGAAAAGTAGACAATAGGGCTTGACAGGTAATTTTTGATATAGAACCTGTGCAGATCATAATATTACCTCTCCATCTGTGCCTAAAACAACTGTGTGATACTTTGCTGCAGAAACTGATACAAATTGTTTGCCTTTCAAGTACTCAACCCCACGAGGCACATAATTTGAAGCTGAATTTGAGGTTCCATACCCAAGTTGTCCCTCCTTGTTGCACCCCCATGTAAATACTTCACCAGACTCAGATACCACAACAGTGTGCTTGTTGGCAGCAGCAACTGCAATTATTTTGCTCCTAAGAGAACTTACACGTCGTGGTGTGGGTTGAGTATCCACTGAAGTATAGCCAAGCTGTCCTTCTGCATGACAAGTTACGAATAATTATCAGTAGCAGAAGAGAGAGAGAGAGAGAGAGAGAGAGTTCCAATAGTTACAGCTACAAAGGCATACAGCGGGTCAAACTGTTACTGCAGTGATTGATCATGACTAGATATACGTTACCTCTGTTGGAACCCCATGTAAACACTTCCCCTCCTTCTGTTGCAACCACAGTGTGGTGTTTAGCTGCTGCGACAGCTCTAACACGTCGAGAACCTAATCCACTACTTAGTTGCCGAGGAGTGATAACAGCAGCCTGACCGCTATAATTGAAAAGAGAAAATTATGTAGTTAGGAACTTTTAGACAGTCAAACTCATGGTTTTTTCTCCTTAAAAATGATACTGCCTGACAGGCCCATACCACATGCTCACGAAGAAAACATAATAACATGCTATCTTTTAGGACCAGGTGTTCCAAATGAATATGAGGGTTTGTCCAAAGCATGCAAGAACACTCCCAATCAAACAACCACACATGACCACAAAAAATAAAGATCAATTTACAAGGCTATAGTTTTCCACCTCTCCATATGCTACTGAGGAAAAGAATTTCACAAGGAAAGAAGAACTATAGCACACACAAGATGTCGCCAAATGAACAAAAAACAAAGAAGCTTAACATCGGAGTACATGTTATTTAAGAAGAACTCCGATTGCAACTAATGTGCATATAAATAAGAAATAGAGATGCTTTACAGGATTCCGGTAAGAATAAAGCATTCATGAATATAATAAAGAAGGAAGACGCAATCCTATATATAGGCAGACATGCACCACAAACACATACATGCATAATGACATCATTACATGGGCAGTCCAAAGGTCAAGTTCCACAAAGTGAACTTTTGCAGCAATATATACCTGTGAACGTCAAAGTCAGGGTGACCGAGGCGACCACCTCTTCCAAATCCCCAAGTATACAATTCTCCACTAGCACCAACAGCTACACTGTGAAACTTTGCCGCAGCAACAAATTTTACATGAGTGCCTTGTAGGGCATCAACTTTACAAGGCAGCTTTTGTATATCCGCCTTCCCAGTTCCGAGCTGATAGTTTGCACCATTTCCCCAGCTAAACACTTCCGTAATAGCTATAAGTGAAAAAAGAGGAAGAGCATACAGTTCCAGTCATTGATTATCATGCAAAGGCAGGCAAACTAGAAATCCTACCATGTTGCGACCAAAGTTCATCAAAGAAAAGCTGATACAGATCCATGGATCTTAAGCATGTCAAGTGATGGTTCTTATACCTGAACCATCTTTAGCTCCAACGACCTGGCACACTGGCCCACAGAGAAGATCAACAGGGGTACGGCATTTGGAATCTTCCAATGTGAGAGATGCTCCTGAGTTGAGAAGAACTCCAGCAACAGCAAGATGGCCAAAGTGGAGAGCTCTGTGTAGGCTAGTCCATCCTGATTCTCCATCCTGTAGAGGACTCAAGCAACAAGTAGGACCATTACATTACAGGTCATCAATCAATACTAAGGAAAACCTCGCATCACATGGACCTTGTGAGAATGAAATGCAACTACACAAGTGATTGAACAATAAGGTTATAGTTTTCACTCTGTTGCAACCAAATTTTTCCAATAGGAATGCAATCTTGACATGCATGCAATTTGGTCAGCGTTATAGAAAGTATACCAAAAAAAAAGCTTCCTTGTAGCAAATGTCCCTATGAAAAGTAAAATACATGTTCACTGGTTGCCTCAGACAATTAGTGAATAATCCATGAGGGAAGAACAAAAGAGTCAGATACTGCAAAGGAAGGCCTACAATCAAAAACTTATTATTTCAGAAAAGTTGCTGGAATGTTGTATCAAGTACTTGTTCCTACCTTCCTATCCTTCTGATGAAATATCCACAAGTTTGTTAACCATCATCAGAAAGAGCCATTCTAGAAAAAGTGCAACAGACCATGCATTTCAGTCATTTCAACAGGAAATCCCTGCGCTAAGGGATGTCAATGGTTCCACTATTATCTGACAGCCAATTCAAGTTCCGATGCAATTCATCAGATTCAATAACAAAGTCCAAATCCAGTCAATAATCACATGTGAATCTGCTACAAGATTTCCTTGCCAAATTCATTGGATGTCTTGATAACTGAATTGGATTATATGTGAAAATTCAACTCAGTTCTCCATTTTTTGCTCACCCAAATTCAACTCGAAATCATGTTAAGAAATATTGGATTAGTTGAATCTAATAATAGCCACATACAAACCACATCTGATCCATTTACTTCTCTAACAGAGATGAACAAGTGTTGACCTTTTCCTATCACTAATAAAAGAAACACCACAGAGATGAGGCTGCTATAAACTAAAAAGTCAGGTATCATCCACCTTTTCCAGCCTTGATATGGAGGAAATAGTGCATGCAGCTTTGGGACTGTAACATGGCGGTTCCATCCCTCAGCATGGACACATCATGTCCTTGCAGTTACTAACCAATCTCACTAAACTTATTCCTCACCATAGAATACCCCTGGATGAAGAATAGAGAAAGCTTCCCTGGGTAGAATTTTCTCTTATGAAATGAAACTATAAATCACATGTTCACATAGTTGTAGCTGTTTTAACCTGAGAAACAATTGCCACTTTCTCAGGTGAGAAGGTCTCTCATAAATCCTAAGCGAATAATCATCTAACAGACAATCAGGTACAGGGTACAACTGAATAGCTACAACCTGAAAACACAGAGTGTCCAATTCATTGTATCTTTTTCCTCTTCTAAATTGTATGACCAAAACGCCAAAACAACACTACATGTGCCCATAAGAGAAAAAGGAAGAAGATAGCAGTATCTTTTTTTGAAAAGGTGCAAGAAAACTCCATAAAGGATTTGAATGCGAAACTTGAAAAAATACGTGTTTGTATTGGGCTTCTACACAAGTAAGCAAGTGTTGAAAGAGCATACAAAATCCAAACACTTTCTTGGTAACACAAGAGTCAATATTATCCTAGATATTAAAAACACAATACAACTAACACATACATAGCTTGACATCCAGTAGAGTGTGGATAAGAACAAACCCTTGCATTGGGGTCCGCACCAGCAGCCAGCAGCCTTTTCACAATGGGCACATGATTTCTCCAGGTTGCAATGTGAAGAGCAGTAAGGCCAAACATATTCCTCACATCAACATTTCCACCATTCCTTTTCACTTGTGCCAAAGCAATGTCAAGTTCTGATAAAGATCCTTCACGAGCAATAGTCCATAAATCATTCTTGGCATTACTTAGAGAAGTTTTCCTGACCTGTACTTGTTTTATAGCACTTGGACAAGTTGCCAAGGCCTCCATAAATAGATTTAAGCCAGAATCAGCCCTCAACTATTAAATGTGCAACCAGTGGTTTAAACTTTAAAGAGCCAGAACCATCAAGTCATGATGCCTATCATGTATACTACCGGTATAAACTGGACTGGCTCTGTTTGATGCCATTCCGATGCTATGCCATGCTTTAGGTATGGCATGTCATCTTCTCTAACAAAGTCTAATAAGCATTCTTTATCTTACAGAAAGCCGAGTACCAAACTGTACATCATAATCCATATCTTAGATGTCAAAGGAAGCTGGTAAAATTGAGGTCCAAAGCCCAACATTTAAACAATGGCTTCATGGTGAAAGGTCTTTTCCGCAGAAGAAAACTGGTGATGCAAGAAATCTACAAAAACCAAAAAAAATTGTGTTAAATGAACATGGTAGACAATTTTTAGAAAAACATTAGTATACAAGAAGCCAAAAAAAAAAAAAAACCACAATGGATTTATTCTACAAGGACATGCTGGAATATAAATATTTATAGCATCTCAAAGGTGACAATTAATTTCCTAAGGATGAAAGTAAATCAGAATAAAAAAAGTGCCAACGTCTACAAAAATTATCATAAATAACTTTTTCCAATTGACGAACCATCAAGCTTTTTGGACTTGCTGGATAACCGACTGGAGAGATGCATGTTTAATGATTAATGTTTTTAATCATACAAATGATAAAACCATACAAATGGATGGTAAGTAAAGCAAATAATGCCAATACATTCTGTCTACCAGCCACACAGGAAAAGCCCAAGTGTTTAAAATCTCTACCAACAATACAAAGTATAGGCAAGGAGTTCTCTTCATCCAGCCTCACCTCTTTTAATTGATACAAGCATGTCTGTGGCAGAATTTGTGCCAAATCAACTCTATATATTAGGGAACGAGAATTTGGTTTTTTATAGGTGGCAACAATTAACCAAACAGAATCTCGAAACAAGCGTCATAGTTTTAGATTCGCCACTTATCTGATATGTGGTATTACACATTGTCCTACGGAGACTAGTACCTTCAGGATTCCCATATTTACGCTCCAAATAGTTAACGATCTCTCTCTGTATGAACATGAGCTCAGTTCTCCTATTGAAACGATAAAGTAAAAAAAAAAAGGAGGTAAATGCACAGTGACTTCAACCCACCATCTGAAACAATACACAAGAAACCAAAATGACAACTCTCAAACCACTCAAGTAGCCATAAAGAATCACATCTACTGCCTTAAACTATTGAACAGCAAGAAAGAAACTCGAGAACAGACTTCTCATGCAATTCAGCCAATCAAATCACAATAGTTGATACTTGATACACGCCACGTAAAGGAAAAACCGAATCGAAGCAATCGTGCCTAATTCAGCAATTAGATTCGTCCGAAGACAACAGACGAAAATAAATCGCTCACCAATCAAGAAAGCCGCATTCAGAAAAACGGAAAGTGTAAACAATATGACAACGATAACAAGTAGAACACGAGACACTCCTCTTCCGCGCGCTGATCTAAATAATGCAAACACGAGCAGGGGAAAATGAATTCTTCAAACCCCAGTACCCACTTCACGAAACCAACAAAGGAAAAGCGCCATAGACAATGAATCCATCAAAAAGCAAAAACAAGATGGGGAAACCCAGCAAGCAGGGAAAACGTAAACAGACAACAAATGCCATCAAACCAAGCTCTCAAGAGGAGAAATAAAGAGTTCACCTTAAATGACGATTGATGCCCGACACATCATATAGATTCAAGATGTAGATTTAAGAAGAACTGGATGACAGAGGAAGAAAGGGGAGGAGAGAGGAACGCAAGAAGAGGAAATGGAAGTTGAGAGGAAAATGAGAAGTTGGTGGTCAGTTTTAAAGAGAGTTTTGGTGGTGGGGTTTTCTCTCCTTCCCTTCCCCTTTTCATTTACTGCTACAAAAAATAAAAAATGAAAATTAAGGAGGTGGGGAGACCTGATGCCGTCGAATATGCCAATGGAGAGTACACGATTCTCTCCCCTTTTCTCTCTCTCTCCAACACCGGTAACTTCTGCACTTGTCACGGTAGCTAGGACTTGGGTGTCACCGACTCAGGCGTCTCCGACTCACTCGATGAAGGATGCATTACGTGGGTCTCCGTCCCAACGTAAAAGAGTGCTGGCCAAGCGTTCGAGATTTTTTTCCAAAAACAGTTTTGTGAGGGACAACATAATAAAAAGAAAAAAGAAACCCTGCCGAAGCGGAAGCGATAATTACCTTTTCAACAATGTGCGAGACCGACGTCAAGCGTCTCGCTTAAGAGGTTGTGGCAATTGAGCCAATTTCTCAAGTTCAACAGAAAAGTCTCCGAAACAATTATAAGGAACTTAAACTTGATAAATGAATGTCAATTGTCAAAGCATATCCCGTTACTGCAAGTCGTCCCCATCTCCACCATAAAGAGAGAAAAAGAAAATAAAGAAAGAAGCCTCTACGATTAAAAATATCAATGGCCGCTCATTCAAGATCTTGGTCACCTGCCATCTAGGGTTCGGTGCCCATACTTGGTCGATCGAGTGGCAAGATCCATGAAGCCCAAATTTTATCTACCATAACCTTCATCTGTGATTCGGCATGAGATGGAAACATGGCAACACAATTGCACGGTTCCTTCGGCTAAGCAAGGTGGAACTATCTGACGCGGATCATGGTATATCTATCCAAATCTGACCAACACTCGGATGTAACGGGAAACGCCGCAAGTGCTTGAGAAAGCAAATTCTGAGCGTCGACCGTGGAAAAGGATTAAAGTCAAGATTCAAGAAGACGGAACGATAAATGGCAACCGTTAATCTCGTGAACAGCGGAATGATCGGTTGCAAAGTCAAGTGTTTGAAGTTTGTGATCAACTGATTGGTTGCGTAAGAACACAAATGATCCCCTCCACCTCGACTTGGTTGCAGGACCTTCACGTGGTGGTTTAGGAAGCTTTTCTCGTTGATTTGGTTTTACAAAATAAAGAATGCCACTTTGGAATTCATGGCTCTTTGATAAGCCTACCCGCTTAATCATGGCGGACGTGGTTCCTACTTTTAAGCCAACCGATCCAACCAAGTGCGTGGAAATGAAAGCCAATTATTTGGTAGGAATAAAAGTGTGTATATATATATATACGTTTACATAACTAACATCAAACATAGTAGACTTGGCACTTCTGACGCCAACCAGTTATGTTCTAACAAAGACTTGAGAAAAGTTTAATTTGTTACATATTACGAAAAGTATGCTTATAAATTTGTAGAAAAGACTGAATGTTTCGCTGTGTTTGTGTTTGTATGGTCTTTTTGGGGTCGCCTCGTGAGGCGAAAGCCAAGCTTGTAAGTCTTTTTCAACTCTTAGATCATGCTCGTACTCTTTTTTCCGTTTTTTTTTTTACGCTAATCCCCACTCTCCAGCTCATTGAAATTGAACCCGTGATGGGTTTTATTTATACATGTGGTTGGCCCAACCAGCTATGCACCTCAAAAGTTTTAAGTTGACAATATGGTACTAATAAATATGATGGGGTCTCTGCTTTCTGACCTCTTGTTTTAAATCACTAAATCAGATGTCAGTGGGCTGCATCCACCACATTCCCCTGTCCATATGTATGTCCAAAAAGCAAACTGGACCACATTAAAAGTGATGACGGTTCGATTTATATATGAAGATGCTGAACATTAACTAACAAATCATTGGGCGAAATACTGTTACCCGCTGAGTTGAAAACTCAGATTCAGAACCAATTTAGGAGCTGGTAGAACATGGGCCCCCGGCAAACTCAGATGCCTCTCTGAACTCGGCGCAGAAAAAGGCCAGCCGATGCCCCGTCCTCAAGACAAGCCCAAACGACTTGGACCGAACTCAGTTTGGAGCCGCAGCACCGGGTGGGTCAACCTCCACCTCCAGCAAATCCAACAAAGCCTGATTTGAACTTCCCGATTTCTTTCACTATTAAAGCAAATGTCTACAAATAAATATTAACAAAATGGGAAATTTAAATTTTTGAAGCTTTTGGTAGCGTTTGGATGAACCCTTTGAAACATGGTTTTTTGTCAAACCCTGGTGTTGTAAAACGATTCTTTTTCAATAAGTTTTGAAAACCAGCATTTGGGTAACATAATAAAAACCAGGTTTTCACTTTTTAAAGCATGGCTTTTGTTTAGATAACCAAAAATGGGTTTTAGAGGTGCTTTTAAAAACTTTAAGCTGAATGGTAGTTGATTTACAGTTAGTTAATTTAAATGGCAAGGTTAGTAGAAATTGTACTTTGTACACATCTCCAGCCCGAACCCTCTCTCTCTCTCTCTCTCTCTCTATATATATATATATATATATATATATATATATATATATGTCACATGGACCGTCCCTTTACATCTTTGCCTTGTCTTTGGTACAAGTATCAAGTCCTTTTAGTTGCGCCCATGTGATAGCAAATGCGCAATGATGGAGCTTGTTATCTGGGCTGTATACCGTACAGCTGTTGTTAATTGTTGTGATTCGAGGTCCTGACCCGTGCCCTCCTCTGCCCATGTGCAATCGTTGACAAGAAAGAGGAAAGCTCCCAATCTCCTCTGAAGTACGCCTTTCATTCATTCCCTCGTTAAATAATACACTAAAATGTAGTATTACGTCAATGTGAATATGATTTGAGCGTCGATCTACATGCGTAGCATTGAAGGCTCCTTTAAAATATCGGTCAAGCTGAGGCTCGTATTAAGGTCTCCTATATGTAAGCAAAATAAAGTAATAAAGAAGGGTTCGGTAGCTTTTCTTCACGCAGCTGTCTGGTTAGGTCGATCTTTTGTAGTTTCCCACTATTCAAATAAGGAAGAAATTAAAGTGTTTCGAGCAAAGGCCAACATCAACATGTATACAGGACGTGCGGTTATTATGCTGCGACTCCCCAACTGCCTTCCTGCAAAAAGGGACAAAATAACTAATGGCTGCTCCTCAGCGGCCGTATACCGGGACTGATTCTACAAGAATATGCTCCTCCCGGCCAGGTGATCCCGAGCTCTCGAAGCTTCTGCCTCAAACACGGCATATGTGAACGAGGTCTGGAGCTCCGATCTATTCAACAAGTATCCTCTGAATCTACCGGATCACCGACGCCTTATTCATGGGGATGCAATTGAATCGGAGCTAGTACGATTATTTAGTCGGTTTAATTTGTAGCGGATCAGAAAACCAACCTGACGTCCAATGTTTTTACTTGGCTGCTGATTCTGAACCAGTTTGGTCCATACCATGCACGATGCAAGATACTCGGCAGAAACCAACTTTTGCTGTAAAAACATACATTTAGCTTATCAATTTTAGCGGTTGAGTTACTGAATCGGGATGATATCGGTCTAATTTGGGAATTTTTAAAATTCAATTAGTAGTTAAAAACAAGCATGAAAAATCACAAGTTAAACGATATTTCAAAATAGGACCAAAATAAAAGGTGCGGAAAAAGGTGTCGCCGGGAAAAGCACGAAACACAGCTTCTTTACTGCAAATCCGTGCCCGCCTATTTGTCAAAAGCTATTACGATGAAAGCCTAAACATTAGAAGGACAAACACGGCTAAGTCTTCGACTTCAACAGCAGTTTCTCTGTTCACCTCAACAAAGCTAAGTTTAAGACACTTGGAAGAGGCAACTGAATTCACATCATGGAAACCTTGTTGCTGAATTCCAAGACTGTTCAATGACTTAAAATACAAGCAGCCAAAGTTTAGTTCTCCATAACCAAAAAAATGCCAATCACTAATAATATTCTAATCGAAATCATGAAAAACAATAACGAATTACATACACTTGCACACCTTTCCAAGCAAGAGAGAGCGAGGGGGAGAGAGACTGCACACTGCACTTGTTTCCCAGGGATAGAAGAGCTTCGTATTTTGACAGAAGCAAGCGACATATAACATATTCTCTTTCTTGTCGCTGACTGAACCAAATGGGAGGGGAGGGGAGAGCGCCCCCACACCTCGCCAACACCAACAGCGTCCATATCGAGATACTGCTAGCCGTCAACATCACGCACTTATCACCGACTCCTGCTTCCACAACACATGAGAACAGTAATTAGCAATTATGTGAGAGGTTGGACCGCTAGCTGCAGCCCAGCGACAAGAGAACCCTATGGCACCAAACACCTACACCATAAACCGAAACCGGCCATTCAGAACCATATTTCCCATGTGGTTGGAAACTGGTACAGAGTTTTAAAACTTTTTCGGCTTCCACCGTGTAGAAAATTAATTGGAACTCGATATAGCATGATGTCCTCGGACAATTACATTTAGGACCATTAGAAAACTACTTTTCTCTACCGTAATGAGAGAGAGCATTTCTAGATATTCGGATTCGGCCACTTACAAAAGCAAGCGCCTACGCCCCATTTCAGCTGTCCCCAATGTAGACAAGCCTTGAGCCTCCCCTTCCTTTTTATTTCCATAATTATCACATGAAGTTTTTTTAACATTTTTTTTACTGTATGTGCAAAGAGAAATCTAGCTGACGACAAACTAAGTTTCATTGAATTCGCCAACTACCCTTCTTTTGGCACGTGCAGAGGAAAATCTAGGAGAACAAGGGCTTTTTTCAGAGACAAACCTTTGCAGTTAAATTGGTAACCGCTAGCTGAAACTTCTCTCTCGTTTTCATGCTTGCAACTTGCCCAGCCTTTGCAACCTTGCTGAAAGCACCGTTTAGCCAGGAAGCTCCAACAGTCACATACCTGAAAGTCATAAGAGCTAAAGTTAAACTCATCCCATAAAGAAACAGAAACTAGTTCGTATTAAAAGGTTTCATCTGGCTTGCAGTTGGTAGCGGCCTATATATGTGCTATACTAGTCTGCACAAGGTTTCATGCGGACCGATCTGTACAGACGTATGCGTCGATTCCTTAAACCTTAATACAGATTACAGACTTGCCTATTCATGACAAGTAATGGCCAGTTGAAATGACGCTAAAACCACATATACAACAAACAGGTTAGAAAATACTAAAGAAGCTACAAACCAGGTCTCTGACATTCAAGGTTTTAACGTCACCAAAAAGGCTTAAAATGTGCCCTAAAATCCGAGCTCCCTAAATCATTTTGCATCTTCCTCAGACAAGCAAATGAACTTATAGAGTTTCTGTTTCTTGGAAGTTTTTTTTTTTTACGGCGTGTCTTGATCAGAGTAAACGACAGTAACTAAAGCAGGGTGGGTTTTCTGTGAACTAGTCCAACTTAGGCTGGTGAGTGGTGACAATAAGACAAACCTATTACCAGTCATGCATCTTCTCTACCGGATCTGATAAGCCCACGCGTTTTTTGGATTCCTTTTTTGCAGTAAAGTACATGTTTAAAGCTGCTAAATATAAACATCATATTTGGCAGCAATGGAGCAACTATTTTTTTTTTTTTTTTTGTATAATACGGCGAGCCTGAAACAAAAAAGAAAATACAGTAATTTTTTTAAAAATTAAAAAATGAGAAAAAATAAAATAGGTGAGAAACTAATAACACAAATATTAAAAAATAAGTAGATTTACAACAAATAAAAATGAAAAAATACAGTATGGCATTAAAAAAGTAAAAAAAAACAAAGGAAAAAACGTGAATATTTTTTGGGGTTTTTTCGCGTTATTTCATTTTAACGTTTCTAGCTTTAACGGCTAATTTATTTATCGAATTTTTGAAAAAGCATTTTTTGGCCTATGTAGAAAATTTACCTGCTACTTTTAACAGCAGTGCCTGTGTCGTTCAACTTCCTTTCTGCTACCAGCAAAGCTGCCATTGTCTTGTCTGATACATGCAATCTTTGATCCACTGACTTCACCTTTTCATTAACAACTGAGATGCCAACATTTAGTTTCTCGGTCAAACCAACACGCCGATCAAAAGCAATGACTTTTGCGGATGCATTGGCGGTTAAACGATGTTTCTCATCAAAGGCCTTGGCTTTACTGACAGCATCCTGCCGTATAGCAGAACCTTTAGCCAGCACGTTTGTAACAACATCTTGTGCTTTACTGACATATATACGAGCATTGTTCGAAGGAGATGTTGGGGCTGCTGGAGCAGGTGCAAGGGCAGGACTGCTATCCTGCAAAAAAGGAAATAGAATATTGAGTCCAAACACGGTATGATTTTCTTGTATATCATCTCCACAGGCATTTATCAGATGGATGCTTCATCAAGAGTCCAAAAGCCTCCGACCTCCGTATGAGGTACATAATTCTCCACCGGCGTTATTCTCACAATCTGGTCTATTATTGTTGCGCCCTGCAACACCAAGAGTAAGAAAGGGTTAAACGTGTCATGATAAATTAAGCTACATTGACACATGCACAAACTAAAGTGCACCCACATAGAAAACATAACAGAGTACCAGCATACCATTGGGTCTTAAGATAAATGTGTCCAACTTCAGACTTGGAGCCACCATATGGCATGAATACCTTATACTACCCATGGCTACAAGTATAACATCTTTGGAGTTCTATCATCCTGGGATTGATTTAAGACCTAAAGCTGGGTCCCCCATGCTGCCAAGAACAAAAAAACACGAAACCTAAATAAATCACCCACCACTACATCACGAGGTTAGGGCAGTGGATGATTGTGTTCTCTCCTAGACATCGAAGATTGATCCTCTGCACATACCTGCCTGCCCACCAAAATGTTGATACCTTGCTTTCACTATGGCTAAGACCAATCTTTTGTAGAGCCACTACCATTCCGAACCATTCGCGAGAACAAGCTATCGGCTCTTCAAGCTTAAAATTGTGCAACACCCTCAACAATACACGGTGTGGTGCACTCCTAGAAACTGACAGGCATAATAACACCTGAGTTTCAATATGGATGGACCATAATGGTACAAACGCCCACCTGGAATTGTCAGGCACCCCTACTGAGTGCCCCATCATCCAGCATTAAAAAATGAGGGAAATATAAAGATTTTAACCTAACACTTTCACAAGGAAATGAAAAACTTCAATCAGGACATGGAGTATCACCACACGTGCCGTATCTTCAAATATGCACATATCAGTTCCTGACTTAAGCAATAAATTGTGAATATAATTTAACTACTTCTCAACAGCAATGGATTATCTCATTAAAATAAAGTTGAAATGTTATGCAATGTAAATTAAGCAGATCCCAAACCAGTCGAAGGAAAATGTCTAACACAATCTTGGTTCTCTAACAGCATCCATTGGTGATGGTAGGAAATGCACAACAGAACTACATTAACAAAACTGCTTTGGCGCTCATTATCACCTATATGCCACTACCACAGCAAAGAGCAATCACTTTGTTACTAATTGTAGCCAAGACAGTTCCCAGTATTGGATTTTATAACACCTTACCCAGTTGTTCTAGCCGATTTGGCAGAAAATAAAATCTAGAATTTCCCATCATTTAGATAGATTTACTGGTATTATATGCATACCGGACCAGGGTAAGGGTCAGCAACAGAAAATCCATGTGTGTTTTGAGGAATGAAGCAGCAGCAACGTATATGAATCACTCACAGGAAAGACATGAAAAGAAGAACCAAGTACTCTCTTCATTGGCTGCTCGCCCTCCTCTCTGCACAAGATTTCCACCCAACCCACCAAGGCATTGTATTAGCTATTGCATAGGGGACAAGCCCCAAGCAAGAAAAGAAGCAAAGTGTCTCCAACAAGTTATGGAGGGAGTCTACTACTATTTGCCTTCTTCTTGCATTGGTCGTTATTCACAAACACTAACTGCTCTGTAACACAGCTGAATGTCCAAAACCCAATCTGGATGGTTAGTCATCTTAAGGTGGCAGTCTCAATGAAGCCACATCCAGGCCAGTGAGGCGGTTCCGATGTTGCACGAAAAAGATGTATGTACCTACCTAGAGAGGTAGCCAGCATGAATGATCAATAGAGAGCACGTGTGAATCAGAGGTTTGCGTGCATGATTGATAAGAGAGATGAACTGAGAAAGACATCTCTATCATGTACACACACCTTCTCTATCAATCAATCCACAACATGGATGGAGTGCCTGCTAAGACAAGGGCTATCTTCTCTCCTTGTGATTCAACACCCCTAATGGACTCAGGAAAAGTGAAATTCAAGAGTTAACAGTTCCTAAAACAATATTAATTATTTGATGGTTATGTAAAGACCAACAACATACATTAAAAAACTTGCATCTGCAGTGTCATCCAGAACCAGATAGAGAAGTAATCAAGTTTAACACCAAGCAGCCATTTGGCAATAATTTTCTCACTGGCACTGTCAAGCTCCATGATTGAAATGTTTATGTCAGCGACAGTAGCACCTATTTTGTAATTGCATTTCTGTCAGTTCCCAGTACTTCCAGTGTTGCGACATAATTTTTACACAGGAAACACATTCCATAAGCCTGTGAACAGACTCAGGCACTATCACATGCTCTCCCTTTAGATGGCTTGCTGTCAATATGCACTATCACATGCTCTCCCTTTAGAAGTACTCCCCTTGGAGATAATCACTCTAAGCCACCATTGTTCCAAAACTGTGACTATAGTTGCTGCATGTTCCATTATCGTCACAATTTCGTGAAAACTAAATACACAAAACTAGGTGTCTTTCCATAGAAGCAACAATCACCCCCATGAATTATTGGAAGGGATATCGCTTGGGATACTACCGATTTTCCAGGAACATGAGAAAAAACACAGTGAACCACCAAGACATAATTACATTGAGTGACTTACCCAAGCAATCAAACTCCACCAAGCTACATAATAATGTGACATTGAGGTGAAAAAAACAAGTGGTACAGAAGCGACTGAACAATGCTTCCTTATTTTCTAAGAATTACAGTCTTAGACTAATGAAAAAAATGCACATAAAAGATGAAAGAGAACTACATAAAATGCAATTGGTTGCTTTCAAATGCAAGAAAAAGATACGAGAAAGCTAATACAATTGCAACACTAGCTTCCTTAACGTATAATACAAAATTTGAATCTTCTAATAAACAGACCAAAAGCAAGAACTACCTACAGATAACTCCAATGCGATCTCAAGGGCTCTTGGCTCCTTAAATGTAACAAATGCAACTTTGGTTTCTCCTACATCTCTGCAAAGAAAACCAGAAAAAAAAAACATCTTAGAACCCTTCCAAGGTCGACAAACATGACCATAATCTAGTTCAAGCTGTTGGGAAGAAGCGGGAAAAGAAAAAATTGACGGCTCTAAAATGCCAAAACATAGAAACCGTGACGTTCAGAAAACAAAAGAAGGAATTGTAATTCGTCAGAGAAAATACGTAGTAAAAGGAAACAGACAGACGATTGTGCTAGAGAAACATAAGGCAACGAAAAACATAGAAGCAGCCAAAATTTAACTCACCTAAGAAGCTCAAGGTGTTCTATCTCGCCCGAAAATGAGAAGAACTCGTGAATCTCCCGTTCTTCTGCTAACGCAGAAAGGTTTGATACACGAACCGTTCTCGTCTGCCATCTCCAGAGAATCAACAAAAACTCAGTAAATAACCAAGGTGGGCAATGCTCCAAAAAGACGAAAAAGGAAAACTAAAAGCAACCCAGAGTGATGATCACAAACAACACCTGATCTGAAAATTTCTTACTACAATATAAACGAACTCCACTACCTAAGACTAAGCAAATCCCTTAAATAAATTATGAACTCATAGCTCGACGCGTGGCTAATTCCTCTGAAAATCAAGTTGGAAAACCATTTATCTCCCAGAAAGAAACTGAAAGGGATAGACAAGCATGGAGAACTCGTTTACCCGAAATTTTCTCTTTTCACTTCAGAAAGATGGGGGGAAAAAGAGAAAGCGTTAAAAACTCCTACATCCGAAAATTCCCCCTTATTCTCTTCGTAGATGCACGAGAGAGAGAGAGAGAGCACGGATCCGAAATGTCCCCCATTTTCTCTTCACAACCACGGAACAAGAGACAGCAAGACAGAGAAAGGCAATAGATCCAAAAATCTCTCTTTTTTGATACCACAATCACGAAGAGAGAGAAAGAGAGAGAGCAAGAGAGCTCACAGATCCGGAACTTTCTGCTCCTTACCTCAAAAACCACAGACGAAAACATCGAGACAAGTAGAATGAAAAAGAACTGACAGTTCAAAAATTTCTCCTAGCTCGCTTCATCGAGAGAGAGAGAGAGAGAGAGAGAGAAAGTACCTCCATCACGCAGGAAGACTGCTGGAAGAAGGAATGTCTCCGTAGATTACTCCCCAACTGCAACGGCAGAGACTCTCTCTCTCCCAGCCCCGCTGACAGCTGTAACTGCCCCCCGCGGCCGCCCCGCGTACTCCCCCACACTCATTTTATACCATTCAAGCCCCCGGCGCCCCCTCTTCTCCCTCTATGGGCTAAGTCTAACTTATAAACCTCTCTATCGCCTCGCCCGTCGCGTCCCCTTCTACAACAGCTGCACCGCAGCCATTGACCGCTTGGGACCATGGAACCCCATTTCTGCAATTACCTGTTTTCTCCTTACCCAAACGTCATCATTCCACAGTCTCGATGGACTTCGGAGGTTGTAGTGGGACCCGTGTTGGATCGGCCAAGGACATTAACAAAATCCAGTTCAGATCCTGCGACTTTGCATCCGCTTCCAGATCCAGATCGGGTGGCCTTCTCGATTCCTAACAGCGATCCGAGCCATTCCTTTCATTCTTATATCAAAGGGAGCTTGAACCAGATTGGCGACTGTGAATCTGCTAATTATTGAACCATTTAAATGAATCGGTTGTGAAATGGCCGATCAAGAGTGCCATCTTTAAACCAATTTTCTAATATTACAATTTCTCATCTGATTTAAATTTTTTTAACTATTATATTGTCCAAGAAAATGACATTTTATTACATTTTAATTTTAACGATTGGACATCAAATTTAGAACCTGATTCTGACGACATTGCACTAGACCCAACAGCTACACCAAATCCCACTTTACGTTGGCAAGCGAACGAATAAATACGACACACACATTTTGTCCAACACTACTTGCTGGAGTCGCTATATCCAAAGCTGGCATAGCATCCAGACAACACAAATGTTTACAAATACTGTTGATTGCCAAATTTTTAGGTGAGTGATAAGATAACGACTCTTAGCCCAGCAATGACCCCAATAACGCATCTCATTCTTCCTACCTTTAAGGTCCTGAGTTGTGTTTGAGAGCTGCTTTTAAGCCTAAGGAAGAGAGAGAAAGAGAAAAAAACTTGACCGAAAACATAAAACATTATGTTGTCGATGCATTTTAAACCTTTTCAAATACTAGATATCTCACTTCCCATTGTCCACCTATCTTCACTAAGTGCTTTAGTGGAGAAACTGGATGCATTTAAGGGTAAGTTTCAACTGCAGTAAAAGAGATTTAAGATTGGCCGAGTGCATTTTTTCCTCTTTTAATAACAATCATACCACTAAACTGCCCAATCTCTCGAGATGCATGAATCAAGCTCATCGTTTGATTTTCAAATCAAATTTTAACGGGCTCTTTGGTAATGGGCACAGTAACAAATTGTTTCACGACTCTGTCTCAATCAATTTTTAATTTTTAATGCAAATTCATGCAACAGTTTGATTGGGGCAAATTCATAAAATTAATGAGTATAGTGGCTTCATTCCATATGGCTCTCTACGTGATTTAGAAGAATCCTTTCTTCCTCCACAATTTTTAAAATTCTCCTTACATGTTTGAACTATCTTACATTAAAAGAAATTGCAGTTGTGCCTAACTTGAGGCTTAAGGTTTCCAGACATGATAATGACGTTAATAATAGATTCGACAAATTAAGCCGCTCGAGTAAAAGATTAGCCAGCCCTGAGTCATCGTAGCTGGTGCATGCTGCCCAAAAATGACTCCGACGGGAACGACGAGAACGCATGACGACACAGAAGGTGGGGACTGCTGCTGGAGAGAATCCAGTCAAGCGATCATTCGCGACAAGACATACGAGCCGTCAACCTTACTCACCTGGTGATTATTTGTTGTTGACACGCAATCTGCTTTCTTCTCATGAAACCCTTCTCAGTTTTGGTTGTTGGGAGTAAGAAAATTCGGGACTCCATCGAACCTCCTTTTCCTAAACGCATGAAATATTTGACCAAGCCGCCAAGTCCTTTGTTGAGGAAACTGCCGGATGGAAGGTACAAATTAGTCCTTTGTTGAGGAAACTGCCGGATGGAAGGTACAAATTTGAGACAACTTTTACATCTTCCTGCCCCTGCCATTGCGAGGCTTCATGTGTTTGTCAACGAACTTTAGGTTTACTGGCGATGAATTCTCTCGCTAAAATAGGATACCGATAAGATTCCCACCGGATTTTGCTAAATATAAAAACCAAACACAAAAAAATAAGCTACATAATTGTATACGACAACACGGCATGATGTAGAATGTGACCAAGCATGTCAGCAACGACAATTACTACTCATGGACGCGTGATCAATTTCATCAGTTGAAAATTGTACTTATAAACCCAAGATTTTATGAACTTTCATTAAAATTGAACGTATAAACTTAAATATGTTATGAACTTTCAATTTATGAGAACTAAATGTACCAAGTTTCTCTCACGTATCAAAATTTCTAACAGACTGAAATACGATATTGAGGTGGAACAGCCAATGGTGTGGCTGACATACCATATAACCCCTTATCGTATATAGATAAGAATTAATTAGTTAACAAGGGGCGGCTTCAATATTGCGATCAATTTTTGCTAATCTAGAAAATTGGAGTAGCCATTCGTCAAATTTTGCCCATTCAATCGTATTATCAAACCTCAGTAACGTAACCAAGAGAGGAAGATTAATGGACAGCACCATATTTAAAGAGTTATCAACGGACTATAAAAATACAGCACACAAGCTCCTTTAAGCGATTATATCAACAGATCTTCACAAGGCAAGACCATGTGAATGCAAATTTATGTAAAGCCCCTCCAAAGATGTTGCATTTAATTAACGATATTGGTGCAATAAAGAAGTACACTTCAATTCTTTATAAGACGTGTCTAAAGGGGGGCATGGTGCACTTCTCACAGTTCTATAAGCCTTTGATGCAGCATTGAGTTGAAAGGCGTGGGTACAGTTTATCTGTTGCCAAAACAGTGGAAATAAATAATGCAATTTAACGCAGTAGAGGAAGCAAACTGGTTGCCTAAGATTCTTAGGAAGTGCGTACTCTTGGTATAAGCAGATATGGACAAGTCCTCACAATGTTAAGATCAAGCAGTAGCATGACTTTATATTCAACAACCATATCCTTGTACTCACCTGTATATTCAAATGAACAATTTGGCTAGTACCTAACATACACGTCCGCATTTTTTATGCAAAATTCACAGCTAAAGCATATGCAGAATTAAAGAGACCACTTCAATGACTACCAAGTGCATGCACACAGAGCAAAGTACTGCACAAAGGTATAATAGTAGATGTGTATCACACTTCAAACAAATCCAAGATTATCACACCAATATGTGCGTGGTGGTATTTCACGCTTTGAACTGCTAAGCATGCATGACGAAAAAATGATTCATTATTACCAATCAAATAATTGCAAAGACCAGCATGCTTTGGCCAACTTTCTATCTTTATATGTGAATGAACGTATCAACAAGGATTATCATATACTCTTACAAACATCATAGACAAGTATGAAGTATCAAACTTCACAACCGTATGGTTCATTATAATGACATGGATAAGAATATACACAGGTTGTCAGATCAACAGAGCACATCAAAAGACAAGAATTTTAAGAATTGTGGCTCAAGGTATCCAGCACAAGTGGAGCCAGTTAAAATTTGGTTTAAGCTATATACCCACGCCAGCAAGCCAATTCCATTCGTCTCACAACGTTTCTGAAGTATGACTTCCATACAAAACCCTTAGATGACATGGCACTCGGTATACGAGAAGACATACTGTCCTCAAGCTTCGGTGATCCAGTCTAAACTGCCGATTTTCACAGCTCCACAACCAAGTCCAAGTGAAATTCTCGCACTTTTAATGAATTACCAATTACCTCTCCTCCCCATTCTATCTATCAATCAATCAAATCTTCAGGGGTCACCATACAATACACTCTCATAACTCATCCCAACTGCAAGTGCCTCCCTTCCTGAATAATGATGGTCAGAGTCGACCTGCTATTGTTAGGTATGGAGATCATAGCCAAGCAACACCCAAGATGAAGGCCTTCATATCCAAGGCATTTTCTTAGGCACCATTTGAATGAAAAAAGAGGCAAATGGATATGGAGTTTTTGATGGCACACAGGCTAATTGAGCAGAAGTTGGAACTATCATCATGATCTCTTGACAATCAAGTTGGAGAAATACTCGTTGAAGTTAAGATGCTCCCAGAATAGATAGAGGCCAAACTCTCTGCTTCTTTCGTATCTTAGATAGCATGAATGCAGCTCCCTCATACACTTCTCAAATGTTGCTTTAACAGCGAGCACCTATAAGGCAAAGACCTTTGTAACGTAAGATGATAGAACAGATATAAGCACCATCAGCGACAGTGAATGTGTCAGATACACTCGGACAAATTAATAGTGCAGTACTGGCACATCATTCTAAATGAATAAAAAGGAAAAACTGTTGAGATAAATCAAGAAGGAAATTGGTCATTAACAAATGGTTCACCAGTTGGATATAACAGAGAACCATTCAGTAGTACATGCTGATGAAAACCTAGGAGTCATTCAGGCTCGTCTACAAACCCGGCACTCACTTGTGAAATGTTAACTTGCGTTAACAAATCTGGCAAACTGCTGCAGTTGATCTGGAACTTCTGACCATGTCTAGTAAAGCATGATAGGAAGGTTACTGCACATTCCAGGATGTTGTCTAGAATGTCGGCAACAGCCTGCATTTCCGACCCACAAAAACATCTGAAGAAGAAAAAAAAGAACATCAACATAGACAATGATGGGAACTTCGATAAAAAACAACAATATAAAGAACATCAAGAAAATGGCTCTCAATAAATTAATGTGTTAATGAAACATTAGTGAAATTAATAGGGATGTAACATATTGTATAGAAAGAATATCCGAAGAACATAAATGCACTAGAAATACATTCAAGAACTGTTGGCCATTGCCTTGCATAACCTACAATATGAATTATATAACATGGTAATTTTCCTTTAAAAACTCCTTTTACTGCACAAATTCATGTTTGTTGCAAGCAATGTCATGGACACAACTGTTATCTTCTCAGTATCAACCCAACTTGTTTGATTTGTAGATGTGTGCATGTGCATGAGTTCTTTGTTAGTTTAACTTGAAGATGAAAGTGAAGATCCTAAAACTCAGGGCATTAAATCAACTTAAAGTGTAAGTATTCAATGCACTTTTTCAAAAGCAAGGTATTCTATAGATGAAGCTTCGAAAAGGTTAGACCAACACAGTGTCAATAAGGAAAATGAACCCTAACCAAAAAGCTACCAGAATTCAAGGAGTGAAACATGAAAAATACACATCCTCAATAGAAAAAGAGGAAATCAAGAAGTACAAATGAAACCACTAAAACATTAATTCAAGCAATCAAACATTAATGGTCAAGAAGAAAGAACCACCAATCTAATGTATTATGTAATAGCCAGGTGAATCCAACAAGCACCTCCAAAATTTCCTACAACACATGCACTTGCTCATGAACAACTAACTTGCCAAGAGAATAAGGCACATCACTTGAAAAAGAAAAGATTAAACTCACATCTCCAAAGCTTCACAAAGATAAGCCATATGCACAGATTCTAGGTCCAACAGGTCTTTGACCTGCAGATTTCATCAAATTGAATAAAGGTGCAATAGTACATACTTAGCAAAAGCGATCTGGACAACCACAAAATGTAGTCAAAATCAACTTTATAATCTAAGAACTAAGAACCAAAAAAGGCTACAGCTGAGTTCAGCAACTCATCAGACGTGACACGTATTTGACAATCTGAAAACATATAAAGTTAGAGAGAAAATGTTTACCTTTCTCTGCATGGTGATGCATTTATGCGTATATAAAGATGCAGAGAGGGAGAGATGTTACGGTGATGATGATTATGATGGCTATTGTCGCATAAACCATGCTTACATTATACTCCAGCACAAGTTCAAGTGATCCTCTATTCTCTGCTCATGCTTTAATCAAGTGAGGAAATCAAAGTACAACCAGCCTACATGTATGTCCTTACTCCATAGTCCATACACACATGATAGAGAAATACTTCACACAAAGCATGTTAGAAATTAAGGACTAGACATCATGTAAGTATACATATATACATTTCATATGTACTGTCATACATTTAGTTTCATGTATGATTTGTATATATAAATATATATATATGTATGCATAGGTGTTTATGTAGTTTATTTTATTTTATTTCTATTTCTTTTTCCCTTTTTCTGTTTTTTACCTTTTTTATTGTAAAGGGGA